>BJCN01289431.1:0-10090 GCA_018326445.1 Flaveria brownii
CCCACCTATCTCCCTTTTCCTGCCCTTATACGTGATTCTATCTGCTTATTTGATGTACACGCTTTCTATGTATTTAAGTGACATATACCTATGTGTTGTCTGACTTACTTTATGTTTGCGATTGTGACTGTTATTGGTTTTCGTTAACGAGTCGGGGGTCTCTTCGGAAGCAGTCTCTCTATCTCAATAGATAGAGGAAAGACTCGCCGCCACCTACCCCTCCCAGACCCTGCTCTTGAGTGGGAATTACTGGGTATGTTATGTTATGTTATGTTATTCACCATTAGAAAAAAAGAATTTCAATGTACATGTTTTAGGTATGATATTATTACCGTTTTTCTAGTTGTACATTAGATGGTGTGTGTATTTGATTTTGAAACTTCCAATTAATGGATTAAAATTACAGTTATCAATTTATCATTATTTAAAAAAATGCATCCAATTTTTTATAATTTTTCGTGGCATGTCGTCAGCTTACGACAAGTAGCACAAACACTAATATGAGTACATAGTCAAGTCAACTCTACTTTTTAGGCGAATGTACATAAGTGTTATTTTAACGGTCCATCTATCCGTTTCGTTGCCGGAACCATACCACCAAAGCTCTCAGGAGGAAACCCATAGTTGAAAAAACTTCTAGCTCAACTCTGAGCATTTTGCACAGAGTGAGACTTGAACCCATAAACTCCCCTGATTTACATGTCATGGGTAGCTTATATTAATCAGTTAGACTAAGGATAAGTCAACTCTACTTTTATTCTTCTTTTTAATAGCATAAACATGAAATTTGGATCAACTTAAGCACAGAAAGGAGATATATTCATATATTTCATTAACTTAAGCATAGCAAGGATATTGATGCAAAAGTACAAGCATCAGCACATCGATGTCTTTCATATGTTTAAAAAGTTAAAGGGTTTAAATTATGTAAGATACAGATATTGATGGTTAAAATGAGTAAATAGAAAGATGTTTTAGAATAACTTGAAAAACACAACACCAGAAAGAGCACTATGTGACGCTTGGAACGTTAAAATTATACCAATTTAACAAGATGAGTTGAGTTTGTTCTCTGTCTCAACTAAAGATGGCACCCATTACCTTAACATTGCCAATTATTTTGGAGTGGCAAAAACTTTTATTCCATAAAAAACTTTATGCTTTCTTAATCCTAACTCCTTTTGATCCCACTACTTATCACATCACACATTGTAGTGATGTTTTTGGAATATGCACTTACGTCACATTGATTAGTCACACATTCATTGGTGTTTATCAACTGTTAAAACCATCAAATCAAACTATTTTAACCGAACAAACCAACCCAACGGGTTTGTTTGTCATTTTTCAAAATTATAATTACCGCTATGGCCTAGAGTCTTCGTTAAAACCAACTAAAACAGGCCCTCAACCAGAAGGGGATGACACCATTGCTAGAGAAAGGTGGTGCGAGCTTCCTGATGAACAAAACAGAGGATTGCAATTGCAAGAAGTTTGTAAAGGACTCATAAGCTAACAGTTTAAAGTTTTACTGCAATAAGAAGCAAGGTTTCTATTCCAATTGCAACAAGATAAGATACATTAAACTTAGACAAGATTGGAAATGAATGCCTATAAATAGCCCAACCAAGTGACAAACAACACATCATTTTAGCCTTTAACAATGGAGGAACTAAAGAGGAGAAACGAAGAACTCGAGAGAGAACTAGAGAAAAGCCTCCAAAGGGAAGAAAACATGAAGATGGAGCTGCAAAGATTGCACGAAAGGGTGCATGTCGCAGAGGATGCAGAGGAGCGCCTATGCTCACAACTTGGTGATCTTGAGGCTGAAACAGTAAATCAGGCGCATGAATATCATGCCCATCTGATGGCGCTGATGGACCAGCTTGAAGCAGCTCCCAAGTTCATTGAATCAGCATCCTCTGATTCATAATAAGCGCGTGTTCTTGTAGTTTGCAGATAATAATGATTGTTTTTCCATGACTGAAGTCATGATGGTTGTGTGTGATCAATGTAAATCTTGTTTGTATGATCTATGATACCAGATGTACCTTTTGAGAGTATTGATTTCATATATCAATAAAATATTTTTAATTATTGCATAATAAAAAGCACCATATGGTCATGCATATCATTACATAAAAGATAAAATTTGCTACCAAACCATAAATCTCATGTCATATTCTTCTTGTGCATAAGCATCCTGCATTTGTGGCGCCTTATGATCTCCTACCACCTCCCTTCGCCGCCTTGTTCCTGCAATTACCGAATGCGAGGTCTTCAAACAACATAAGAGCATCCAAACACCGTCCCTTACTATCACTTTCGTTATAGTTTATTACGCTATCAGATAATCAATTTTAATCCAAATACCCCTTAATGTTATTGGAATCCTATTAAAAACTAATTAATAGCCTTTTCAGAGTATCAAGGGGCAAGTTTCATACCTTTGAACATGATCAAGAATCATAAGTCTTGGTCCAGGTGGGATTCTTACATCTCGCAGAGCACTGATTCATATATTAAACGGACAATAATAAAAAGTTAAATTACGAGAAATTAGACATGACAAAATGAGTGGGTAAAATGGGTTGGGTAACGGGTTTTGATCAAAACGGATAATTTGAGTATTGGTTGGGTTGGGTTGACCTAAAACATTTTTTTTCAATAAATTAAGTTTCTGATAAATAACTAATGTCGTTTACGATTGAATAAATTTACTTCAATAATCACATAATATTTTTAATATAATGATTTCAAAAGTTTTAGGCATTTAAAATGCTTTTTGTTTTGACCCGTTTGAGCTGCTTCCTTTTATGCTATCCTTTTAAAACTTTACCAGTTTGACCCGAAGATAAAACATAACTGAATCAACCCATTCATTGGTAAATGGGTCAAAACTGTAACACTGTTTCCAAAAGTTATAAACTTGCCTGTCGGTAAGGAGGGGCAAAGTGTTGTCGGTTAACAAGCCTTTTTTGAAGTTTTTCTCATAACTCTCAAGACCAAGCTTAGACAACATGGATTTAGTTTCAATGTACATCACATCTTCAACTGGTGGCTTTGAAAACTTTTCCCCTAACTGCACAATGGGTATATAAATAATTTTAGTTTACTATCAGATAATCAGTTTCCCTGCAGTAATGTAACTGTTGTATAGTTAATATGAAACAATTATCCATTTGACCCTTAAATATTTAGCCAATCTACCGCAAAACATGTTTATTCAAACATTAAAAAATTAAAAATTACATTGCGATTTCAAGTCATAATAATCAGCTCCAGAAAGCAAATACAAACACACCCTAAATAAACATAATCACCTTGAAGAGTCCACCCTGAGCAAGTGCAAAGAAAACGCCAGACGTGAGTACATTAGCAGCCGGATTAGGACCCCCCATGCCACTAACCAAAGAAAACATCACTCCAGAACCGAAAGCCGCTACCATACTGCAGCCATACATTAATGATATAAGACAAAGTTTTCATGTTACGTCAATACAGTTATTATATTTTCCGTGAAAACAAACAATAAACTTTCACCACAACTTGAAACTTAACATACATTTATAAAATTTCTTGTTATGTTATCATATCTCAACGTAACATAAAGGTATCTGTTAATCTGTTATGGTAAGTAATCTAATTTCAAGTTACGTTTCAAGTTGTGGTGTTAACATACAAACAAGGTATATATTTATTATGAAATTTATCATACATTTATCATATCTTCCATAAAAACAAACAATGAATTCTCACCTCGACTGAACATCCTCCTTGCCTCTTAAACGTTTCATCACACACGATATACCCGCATTAACGCCCGTCATAACAGCAAAATTACGAGCCTGTATCAGAGGCCCACCTGCAAGAGCCTGCAATACAACAATTGGCTTAAAAAGACCTACTTGAAAGAACTCACAATATGCCAGTTCCAATTACATGAAAGAACTCTCAACACTCTAGCTCAATATGTGAAGCTTGGGCTCAAGCTCGTTTATCAAATGAGCCAAAACATGAGCTCAAGTTCAGGCTCAAGCTGGTTTAAGCTCGGCTAAATTCGAGCTTTTAGCGAGCCAATCTAAAGTGGTTCACAAGCCAACTTGACTCGTTTACACCCCTACTAGTACCTTTTATTTTGATTATCTGTGTCACACTGTATATTATACGCTATATGTTACCTTGCTATTTTAATACCAAACTTGGCATGTCAAAGAATGGTTTTTTGGAGCAGGGGTCTCAATGGGAGCAAAGTCTTTATCATGTAGGATAGAGGACAGATTTCACCGGGTACATTTGACTGTTCTTTTTTTTTCATCTTATAAATTACTAATTCTTAAACAAGATAACACAATCTATAACATTAACCTAGTTCTTCAAACAATGTTCATCCTAAACCCAATTATCAAATCACACTATCAATCCACAAATAGATCACAAATGTGCAATTGTGCAAACAATACCATTCAATTATTCACAGAGAACACAGATTTTCATCAAATCCCCAAATTCTAAACCCTATAACGATTAAGAGTGAAAAGATTAGCATAAAATTATAGAGCAAGTCTCACAGAGTCTAATTATAAATTCTTAAACAATATAAAACAATCTCTAATATTAATCAAATTCTCCAAGCAATGTTCATGCTAACACACCCACTTACCAAATCACACTATCAATCCACACATATATCACAAATTCGCATACAATATGATACAAGTAATCACAAAGAGCAAGACTTCTCATCAAATTCCCAAAATTCTATACCCCAGTGAGAAAATAGGGTAAAACTTATAAACTAAGTCATCTTACAAGTTTATTTATGAATTCTTAAACAAAATAACACAACCTCTAACATTAGTCAACTTCTTCAAACAATGTTCACTTTAACACACCCGATTACCAAATCACAGCATCAAGCCACAAATAAACCACAAATGTGTACACAATTCAATTCCATATTCACATCAAACACAATTCTAAACCCCATAAAGATTAAGAGTCAAAAGATTAGGGTAAAACTTATAAAGCAGGTCATCTTATATAGCTTAATTATGAATTTATAACAAGACAACACACTCTCAAACATTAATCTACTTCTTCAAACAATGTTCATCCTAACACACCCAATTACCAAATTACACCATCAACCCACAAACAAACCACAATTCAATCCCATATCCACATAAAACACAAATTTCCATCAAACCCCCAAACTCTACCAACATTAGAAGCAAAACAATTAGAGCAAAACCAAAACCTGTGCTTGCTGAAACGACGCCATAGTCTGCGGATTGACGGAGGCGCCGGGCGGCGGCGCCGCCGGAAAACTGGCGGCAGCGTCGTGGGTGAGTGAACCCATCAGCCCACCGATGGCGGCACCCTGGGCGGCGCTGGTGACGGTGACGACGGCAGCCTCGACCGGTAAAGATTGCTTCGCGAGCCACCCCTTAAACCCATGTTCTATCTCTTTGTATTTGGATTGAAACTGTGTGATTGGGTTGTTGAACAAATCTTTAGGCGTATGAACTGTTAATTGGTCTTGCTTTCCGGCCACCATTGTTGGGGTGAATGAAGATGATGAAAGCTCAAAGCTTTTTCGGTTATGGATTGGGTTTCGATAGAAGAGAGGTGAAATAGGTTTGTTTAGGGTTTTAATATTGTGGGCTAACACGTTTGTGTTAAAAGGGCAAAAAGATTATCGTGTATGTGTATCTTTCTAATATGTGTTGTGTTTATGAGGAAATGTTATTTTCTAGTGACATGTGAGGAAAAAGAATTTGAGATTTTTAATCAAAATTTTGAGTTTGGTGTTAAAAATTAAAATATCATTTAAATATCACGTACGTTAAAATCATTTTATTTAATTCTCTTTTTTCAAATGTAGTGGTTAATTTTTGTGTGGAGCCCTATTGATGCAATAATATATACAATAATACAAGATTGTGTTTGGAGTTTGTTAAAAGATTGGCATCTCATAGGTTTAGAGTTCATTTTAACTATCATGTGCTTTTTATAGCATCAGTTATATTTATGTCATTATCATTTTCTAGTGTGTGAGGAAAAAAGAATTTGAGATTATTAATCTAAATTTTGAGTTGTTTGTTATAAGATAATGTGTAACTGTTCTTTAGTTAAAATAAATCATTTTACTAAAATCTCTTTAAATTAAATATAATGATTAACTTATGTTTAAAGCTTTATTGGTGCAATAAGATAGTTAAGATTGTATTTGAAGCTCATTAAGGGAAGAAGGATTATTAATATGCGTTGCGTTTAATAAAGAAAATGATATTCTCTAGTGTTTGAGGAAAAATAAATTTGAGATTATTAATCTAAAGTTTGCGTTGGGTGTATAAGGGAAAAAGCCATAAAGGAATATTGTATATCTATCTAATTGTACTCGATGTTTTCTATAAGAGGTATGTGTTATTTTTCAAAATCAAATTAGGTTTTATTGTTGAAGTAGCTTGTAATTATGTGTTAATCTATGCTAATAAATCAAAATGTTTAAAGACGCATGACATTTGCCTACATTGTCCATATATGTTCCATTTAGGTTTTGGACACATGTCATTACTAAATAAAAGTTAACCATATAATGGTACACTAAATGCTAATAATATTATTTATAAACTTTTTAAATCTTATATTACTACTCTAATAAAAGAATAATTAAGAGGTACACGTGATAACCCCATATTTCTTCTCACTAAAATTTTCTTTTTAGAAATGATGTTTTTTAAAATGTTTGTTTGAAATAAAATGTTTAAATTTTTCTGAAAAAACAAAAGAAGTTTAAAAATGAAAGATTTAAATGTTGATATATTTTTTGTTATTTATAGTTATTATTTATATTGTATCTTATCTTAAAATATCGTTTTATAATCAATAAACTTTTATTTTATTTAATATTTTATTTATTTAACCATTTAATACACGGGTTTATTAAAGTCATTGTTTATAAAAGCTAATTATATTTTGTAGTGTTTGGGGAATCAGAAATTTGAGATTTTTAATGTGAACTTTGGTTTGTTTTAACAAAAAAAATTTTTTTTGAGTGACGAACGAGGTTTTGAAAATAGACAAACTAAATCCACGTGTTGGGCTAGATAGACTTATTTTAGTTATTTTTTGTGAGGGTGACAATTGATATTTACGGTTTGAGCTAATTTTCTAGATCGTCAGTTTGTATACAAGTTTTTAAATAACCAAAAAATTCAGTAATTATATAGTACATATACATATCTGCATACTTCAAAATGAAAAAAAATGAATGAAAAACGCTAAATAACTAGTTATGTTTTCATGGGTGGTTTCAAGTTTTAAATCGACGACTTAATTGTTATGCTGTCAAAATATTAAAACTGAACCGTAACCAGATAAATCTCATACTAATTCTCAAACATTTGAGCCAGTCGACTTGTTTTGGTTTGGATAATTTGATGTGTAAGTTGGTTAGTATTATTATTATTGATGAACATTTGCAATAAGTTGATTAGTTGCTTATGCTTATGAACATAAGCCTAAACTAATTAAACAAGCAAACTCAACCATTAACCATCTAAAACAAAGAAGGTAGCAAATACATCTAAACACATATCTTTCGCTTATAGAACATAAAGAAAAGCATATCTATATTCTATTAAACTAGAACGAACATAAAGATTAACATATGCATGTACGTGTGTAGCTACTCTCAATGTGTTCACCGACGTATTGATGCACGTTTTCGGATAGAAACCGTGCAAAAACCAACTAATTAACAAACATTACATATGTACGAGGTACAACGATAGAAATGAAACCACAACGAGACATGTTGATGTGTAAACTTGTAAGATGGCGTTTGACGACGTATTTGTGTGCGTAGACCTTCCTGTTCTGCCATTTCTAATATGTGGAGCTATCAATGGGCCGGGTTCAGGTGTTTGTCCCATACTGCATTACAAATCAACAAGCAAATATTTAGATAAATCGATGATACAGGCAGAAATTTTGATCAATTTATTTATTAACGAATTGCTCCTGGTCAAATAGGTTAAATATTTCTCAAAATAAGTATATAATTTTATGCATACAATTTAATTAAATTGTTTTATTTATGTATATTTAGATTTTGTCAAAAAATATCTTAACATTATTATCATAATAATATCATATTTATATGTGACAGCGCGCTAAATAGCTAAGTAATGCTTTGGTGTTGACATGACCAATGCATAAAAAAATATTGTTTTATCTTGGCCCGTCTTGACTCATTGCTTATTTTACCACCCATACATTAACCATTGAGTGATGTATAGTAGTTACCCGTTGTTACCACCATTGGGGCAAAAGATAATGTTGTATTCATAGGCGTTACAAGTAAACGTGCTAGTGCCATCATCAAACGCGTAGCTGTAAGCCCGTGGACACGCTCTTTTAAAGATACTAGAATAGTAAGATGGTCTACAAGTGTTTGGATTCGCATACTGCCCGCTGCAACAATATTGATCGATGCCAAACGCACCACAAGCACTGTTGCATGCAATAACTCCGCCTGCACCACCACCACCACCATTGTCACCCACCACTTGAAGCTCTTTCGGGCACCCTGCAAACGAAGTTCTTGTTATCTGAATCAATATTGTTAGCGTCTAAAGCGTCTATGCATATGATTTAAGAATCATGACTCACCCATGTTAATGTCTGATGCACAACCTGTGGCGTTACATGCACTCGCTGTGGACAGTGGCACAACGATAAGTGGTAGATTGTAACCATCTACAAAACTAACATCATAATAATCCAAATTGTTGTAACCCCCAATTGTTATCTCAAAAAGGGATGCGGGCGGCGTCGCGCCCATGCCGCTACATTCCATCTTGCCACCACAGTCTGCGGTTTCACATTTACCTACACCAAAACCAATGTCGTTTAGTAGGACATTTTGGGCTCTAAAACGAGTAGAAAAAACAAGTTTTTATAATGAAAAGTCAATAATTCATATATAAAAAGTTTAAATTGGGCTTAAAAAATACTACTAACCAATTAAATAAAATGAGTTTAAGCTATACTAATGCATAGTTGGCTAAAATATAATTAAAACGTTAATGAGTGTGTTAACAACATAATTGGTACAAGTGTTTAACAAAGTATATGTAGTTTAAAAACTTTGGATCCTCAAGGTGATTGGGACCCGCCCCTCCCAGGGTCGGGCCTATCACTTAGGATAACAAATCTATAACTATCAACATAGTGTGACCCTAACCCTGACCTACACCAGACGGGTCAAACGAGCAGCCGGTTCGAGCCCATACTCTCCCAGACCACTTCGGGGTCGTGGGGATCTGCGCGCTCTGGCCCGAACTCAATTGAAACCCTGAAGTTGGAAGGGGGGTCGATCCTGCACCCGAAAGCGTGGCGGGCCATATCGTAAACGGGCAGTTGTTGGTTATGGTGAAGACAGTAGCCGAAGAACACGCGAATAACAACACAAAGCAGATTAAAACTTTGAATCCATACGCTGATAATGATGTTGTAAGCATGTTAAACTTTTATTATGTCTTTGTGTTCAAGAATGGTGATTGGTTCGTTAATATATGATATATCCACCATGAAAGCTAGCCGATTTAAGGTTGCTTTGAACAAAAGGGTCTGTAATGGTGACCTTTGAAGTAAGTGATTCTTTTCTTTAAGAATTGTGTGAGATACAAACAACAGAAATTTAACTCATGAAGGATGTGTTTAATGATGGAAAATGTATAATATTGGCGAGTTGAATCGGGTGAGTTGACTCAGTATCCTAGAGTTGGGTGTAGGTTGCAAAAAGATGGTTGTGAAAAGGGTAATCTAAAGATTCCTAAATCCTAATATGTAGATCTAAAAAGACACTGTTTTGGGACAAAAGCAAGCTTAATTAATTCCGTCTTATAATTAATATCATTTTTAAGTTTTAAGTTTACCCAAAATAGTAGATTTATAGGCATCTACAAAAGGGTTTTATTCTTCGATTCATGCCATGAAACCTTGGTATCACACATTCCTGTTTCACACACACATGCAAAAAAAGGACAAAATTAAAAAAATTAAAATAACTCGTATTTCT
>BJCN01289445.1:0-10315 GCA_018326445.1 Flaveria brownii
GATAGGAGTGAGTGGAGGCGTAGAATTAAAATTAAGGACTTTTAGTGGGTTTGGTGGGTGAGAAGGGTTCGGTGACATGTATTACCTACCCTTTGGGGTGTTACTTTCCGGTTTTTATGTGGTGCGCGCTAGATAATTCTTATTGTGATACCTATCTATGTATGTATGCTATGCTATGCTATTGTATGCTATGTATTATCATCACTTCTGTTATTGCCTTTGTTAACGATTCGGGGGTCTCTTCTGAAGCAGTCTCTCTATCTTTCAAGATAGAGGAAAGACTTGCCGCCACTTACCCCTCCCAGACCCTGCTTTCAGCGGGATATACTGGGTATGTTTGTTTGTTTGTTTGTTTAGCCAGATGGATCCAAATGACTATTTTAGTGAAATTTTTGAATGCAAATGATAACATTTTAAACTTTTGGATTCAAATGATAATTTTTATGAAACATCGAGGACGTAAAACACATTTAACTCTTAGAACTATTATAAGTATCCATTTTTATAAAAGAATAATGTAGTAAATTCTAAAAAAAATCATAGTTCTTGATTTTTTAAACTAAAAAGGAAATAAATTAAACTATTACATATTCATTGATAATAGTGCATTTTGACAATTTAGCTAATAACACTTTTAATTTTTACCTTTACTAACCGAGAATCAGGTTTGTCAGTTCACACAGATGCAAAGATTGTTAAAAAAACAAAAAACTTGACTTGATGTATGTAATATG
Source organism: Flaveria brownii (assembly GCA_018326445.1). Taxonomy (NCBI): domain Eukaryota; kingdom Viridiplantae; phylum Streptophyta; class Magnoliopsida; order Asterales; family Asteraceae; genus Flaveria; species Flaveria brownii. The sequence continues at coordinate 735 of BJCN01289445.1, forward strand.
TAATACTTGTCAAATTAACTAGGGATGAGCATAAAAAACTGATAACTGAAAAGAAAACCAAAAATTAGACAGAAAATCAAACCGAATAATAACCGATACAGTAAAATGTTATTTTCATCCCTGACGTTTTGTTGAATTTACCATTTCAATCCAAAATCCTTTTTTTACCATTTCAGTCACTGTAGTTTACCAAATGTTGTCATTTTCATCCACTTTACTAACTCCGTTAAGATCTCCGTTAAATATGAGGGTATTTTAGTCTTTTTCAACACCCTCTATCCAATTAAACAAATTAATCAATTAATATTCAATTAAAACTGAAAAAGTGAAGCGACTAGTGAGACCGGATGCTTCGATTTAAAAGTTTTGATTAACTCTAACTCATGTTGTTCGATTGAACTCTTCTATGAGATTTCAATTAACCTTCACATTATGTTTTGACGTGTATTTTTATTCAATTGAGCTCTGTTGTGGGATTGAAACATACTATTATCACGCTTAGTTTGATTGAAGTCTTTTATTGTCGCATTTGTTCGAATGTGACAACAACAAATCTCAATGAAACAAAATGTGACAATAGTATATCTCAATCGAATAATGGTTCATGTTAGAATAAAAACGTAAAGATCCATTAAAATCCCACAACAAACATCACTCGAACAACATGAATTAACGTTAATCAAAGCCTTTAAATTAAAGCGCTCGGTCTCACTAGTCACTTCATATTTTTATTTTTGTTTTGATTGTATATTAATTGATTAATTTGTTTTAATTGGATAATTAGGGTGTTGAAAAAGACTAAAATGCTCTCATATTTAACGGATATCTTAACGAAGTTAGTAGAATGAATGGAAATTGCAACATTAGATAAACTACAGTGACTGAAATGGTAAAAAAAGTTTTTGAATTGAAATGATAAATTCAACAAAACGCCAGGGATGAAAATACATTATACTCTAGCCGATAAGTTACAGTTAAGATCGTACCAAACTCAAACCATTTGGTTATTTTTTTGGTTTTCTCTTCTTCTATAATCAAAATAAATCAGTACCAAACTAATAGGTGCATATAATTGTATTTGAAACAGATTTACTTGTATTTTTATGCCAGGAACATATTCAAAACACTCTAAACAACGAAAACAAGCTCCATAACCAAACTTAAATCTTCGAAACAAACAAACTGAAAATAACTGATACTAGACCGAAACCGAACCTATCCAAACCGATAATCGGTTTCGGTTTCGATTGCTAAATTCTAATAACCGAACCATCGGTTTCCGTTTGACCATAAACACCAAACAAAACTGAAGTCCACATACCCCTATAGTTAACGGTACAAACCATTATCACTCAACTAACAACTGTTTAACCCCTAAAATCCAAATTCTCTAAAAAAATTTTGAAAAAAAAAGTATAATTATTTAAAAAAAAAAAGTCTAATGATGGTGTAACCAAACCTGAGGTTCGGATGACACACCTCTCATAATTTCCCGCCCAAAACGCGTCTGTTTCCAGTCCCACGCGCATACAAACAACACGCGCTTACACTCTCTCCTTCACTATACATTACTTCCTTCAGCAGACAACAAGAATGAAAACCCAAAATTGCAATATTTATTCACTCACAACAACACCTCACCGTCACCGTCACTCCGTCACCGGCGACGGCGCCGGAGATTCTCTCTCCGGCAAGCATCGAACAATCTTGCTTCTATTTCACCTTCCAACAATGGCAAGGTGAGTGATTTTGTGTTAATAATGTTTGAAACCTTTTGATTTCTCATCTTTTTGGTGGATTTTGATGTGGGTGAGGTGGGAATTTGGTTTCTGAAGATGGGTTTTTCGATCGTCATCTGCGGTGATCGTTTAGGGTTTAGTCGATAGATTCTTACCTGTTAATATGATAACATCATACAGCTGGTTGTGTGTGTGTATTTGGGTGTGTGTTTGTGTATGTGATGGTGTGGGAATTGTGTATTGATAGGTAGCTTCTTGTTTTAGATCTTTCGTATGCAGCTTATGGATTGTATATGATAAGTTTGTCAATAGTTGGGGCTTTTAAGAACAGATGTATTACATGCTTTTAGCTTCTATGGATCAAGTGGTTTTGTTTTTAGATTGAGGGTCTTTGATGGGTGTTTGTTGATTATGATATATTAAGTTGCTGTATACCACAAATTGAGGTTTTGATTGTTTACTTTCTGCTTTCTTAATCTTCTGTGTTTTGGTGGTATGTGATGCACAAGTTATACTCTCTGTTCTTAAATTTTCTAATGTGTAATTGCAGCTTTCTAACTCTTTTGGTATGCAGCGATATCTTAATTTTGTTTATGTGAAGAGGCACTTGATTCCATCACTAGCCAAATAGTTTACTGAACCAAATGAAAATATTAAACTTGCCATTTGATCATCTTTAGTGAGCACCACATTAATGGTTCCTATATCATATCTTTCTGTGTTTCTTATCCTTTCATCATGCAGCATTATCATATCATAAATTAAGTTATCTTTAGTGAGCATCGTATAGATGATATATCTACTGTCTACCCGTTTATTCGACTATTTGCTTCGCCTAACTGCGTTTCTTTTTGGATTGCGGGAACAAAAGTTGGTTTTGCTGCTAATGAAATCTACTTTTGAGTATTGTAGAAGTTGGATTGTTGATGGTAGAGGTATTGCAAGAAAGGTTAAAACGTCTAGTCTTCCTTTAGTACATCAAATCAAAGACTGTGGTGCGAATAGGGAGTGCCCCAAATGCCACTGCAGGATTGATAATAGTGATGTAAGAAAGGTTCCAACTTTTCATAATCAGTCGTGTGCCTTTGTTTTACGAATATAAATATCACTTCTTGTTTGCATTTCATATCGTAGGTGGCAGTAGAGTGGCCTGGGCTCCCCTTTGGTGTGAAATTTGAACCCACTGATGTTGAGCTCTTGGAACATCTGGCAGCCAAATGTGGTGTGGGGAATAAAATGCCACACCAGTTCATTGATGAATTCATCCCTACACTTGATGTAGATGAAGGAATATGCTACAAGCATCCTGAAAATCTTCCTGGTAAGGAGAGTACTTGTGATGTAGTGATTTCAGAAATTACTACAGATGGAAATGTGGGTGGGTCAGACGGGTTGGATGATCGGTCAAAACAGGTCTGGCTCTATGGTAGTTTTATGCTGCTGGTCTGATAGGGTTAACCTGTTCAAAATCTATATGGATATTTAGTGTCGTGAAAAGTTCAAATTTTCCATAGATGTTCTGTACTAAACATGATTACAAAGACCGTATTATAATAATAATCTAATTTTTGAATAAACTGATCTAGGAGGTTTATGCACTCTAAAACACTTTGGGTGACTTTTGACTGTTGCAACCCTTTTGATCCATTTCCTATTAAGCTAATTTTTTTTATTTAAACTGGTTAATATTTTTGTCTGATGCGTTCTTATTGATTTGTGAGTTAACAAAACTTTATTTTTTTCCTTTAACGCATTTGAGTAAATACTACAGGCGCTAGAAAAGATGGAAACAGTGTTCATTTCTTCTATAGAATCACAAACGCCTACACTAGTGGTCAGAGAAAGCGTCGCAAGATCTGCCAAGAATCTAGTCTGACCACCGATGTTCGTTGGCACAAGACTGGAAAAACAAAAGCTGTTGTGCAAAATGGAGTCCAGATAGGGTGCAAGAAGATAATGGTCCTTTACGGGGCTGTTGGTGGCGGATTAAAACCTCATAAATTGAACTGGGTCATGCATCAATATCATTTAGGAACCGTTGCAGATGAAAAAGAGGGTCAATATGTGGTTGCAAAGATATTCTATCAGTCACAGAAAGAGATTGAGAAGGTGGATAATCATGTTGTAACTGAAAAATTAGATGCATGTATGAGTTTAACCAGTCCAAAAACTCCAAATACTATCGCTCCTGATCCACGTAGGTCTGGAAAATCCACTTTTTGGGATGATGTCACCACTGATAATGTCTGCCAATCGCCACCACAGGTTGGTATATTGACACTTGTGCCAATTTTGACCCATTTACTTATGAATAGGTCGATTAGATTTGTGTTGCTTCTTAAATGGGTTATGCTAAAGAAATATTTAAAAAGAAAGGAATTAAAGAGATTGAAAGTTGCCAAAAGTTTACTTTTAATGCATACAATCTTTTGAATACTTTTCAAGGAAATTGCCAAGAAAAGTAACCAAAGATCCTAAGTTCATCGATGTAAGGATCAAGAAATTTTCTCACTAATTGGAGTGAAAGTTCAACTTTTGACACATTTAAGAGTAAAGTTTAATTTTTGACAAATCTAAGAGTGAAAGTTTAAGGACAAATTGCATAAAAAGGTAACATGATATGCAAAATTTAATTTTCTCTCGGGCTAATATGAGTGAAAGTACAAATTTTTTGTTGGGATTTTTCTCTTTATCTTAGTATTTAGATTATATTTTTAATAAAAATGATTTTAAAAAGGGATAAATAGTGTTCAATGGTCAACCCTACCTGGCATACTTTGGCCAGTTTCAACCCAAACCCATTACCTAACCCGTTCGATCCATCCATCATACCAGCTCTAATTCTTGTTTCAAGCAATTGGTGTTTTCTTTGTGACAATGCTGACTGTTTTTATTTGATGTTGTGTTAGGAATCTGCTCGGTTTGTTGAGCAGAAATACCTTCCCTCGGCTTCTAATGGTGAAAATAAGGTTAACTTAGAGTTACCCACATGGGAAGATGATTCACAGGCGGTTGATTTAGATGCATTTGATGACTCATTGTTCTGCAATGAGAATCTTTATGCTAATGACCCTGTTGTCGACTCAAGGCTAAATAATGGACCTCAATCTGGATCTAATGGCAATGCTGACTGTGCACTGGGGACCAGTAGGGGTGCAAGTTCTGGAATTGATGTTCTTGAGAATCTGGACTTGGGTACACCACCAGATTTCAACCTTGCTGTAAGCCTCCTATCCTTTGTATGCATCCGGCATCAATACTAATAATAATCTGGAAACGAGACTTGTTGAATTTGTATTTTGAAACTGATTATCATGACTTGTAGCTGTAATAGTTGGTGTGCAATGTTTGGATGAACATATTTTGTTTCACTTTCTAATCATTTGAGATTTTTACTCATGCCTCCATTTCTCACAAGAATGTCCTTTCTGGTCATCTTATATGTTAATTTCTCAAGTGTTGAAAGTGTGTCTTCTAAATTCGAACCGACTGTTTACTCAATATCACATTCAAGCGTGCATCTAAACTTTTGAAACGTTTGTTAAGCATCACAAGTTAATTAATTGTTTCTTTGCAACATGCATGCAGGACTTGCAGTTTTCCTCACAAGACAGCATTTTTGGCTGGTTAGATCGCTTGTAGAGAACGCAAATGATTGGCCATTGATGGATGTTTATGCTTCTCTTTTGGTTATTCTTATTTCAAATCCTGAACAGAAATAAAGGTATGATGGTGCTATGGAGTTCTCTTTTTGAAATAGCTTTGTTTGAAACTGATGCTAGTAAGCAAAGCATGACGATCAGGTGTCACGAGGCTCCAATTTTGTTATATGTCCTTGATGGCCTTTTAATTCCTGTGTTTGCTGAGCATATATGTAATGGTAACGTGTAACTCGTATGGTTTATAACTATGTATGTATATTTTAACTTAATGTGAGAAGTACATTTGTGAGTTTGATATATGTGTTGTGTTTTTTGTCATGTTAGAAAATTTTCGACTTTTTATGTAACTTTATCTAATTGAGCTACTCGAAAGTATCTGGTCCATTAATAACAACATTTTGCATTTAATACCGACAATCCAAGTTGAGTTTCATATATGTGTCATGTCATATTTTGGTCATATCAGGAGTTTAAAGCCCAATTTTTTACGCAAGTAACATCGTATCCAATCGAGCTAAGTCAAAACTTAAAAGTATTGGGTGATATTAGTAACGTAACACTTGTAGAGCTTTTCTTAATCCACACCTACCTCAATTAAGTTAACGTCACATATTAAAATTCTGGATCTGTCACTAGTTTTGAGTGTTCTTAAATTACTATTTTTTTCAATCCGAACTTGTTTTGACTCATCTTTCTTTGGGATGATGCCAATAAAATTGATGCTGCCATTGTGCAAAATAGTATAGAGGATTTCATGCCCAAAAACCCAATAAACTTCATAGATAATCTAACCTAAAAACAACAGTTAAAACTACAAGTAAACCGAATGTATGCAACAAAAACCATCAGACCCTAGAGTATGTCAAGAACTGAGGTGGCAGCGCGGTGGTGTTACGGCGGCATGTGGTGGCGGGGGACTATAATGTACAACTGAATCACCCCTCAATCCATAAGAGTCAACAGTCTTCACGAATGCAATTCCCGGGCAAAAGATATCTATACTTATCAGCATTTTCGAGCAAATATGAAGGAAGATGGACCGCTGAATACGAATGAGGAATGGGGCCCATTTTCCCGATCAGCTCCCGGAAAGTGTACTCCTCCGGGAGCATATCGTACAAATCGGCCCCACTACAGATCACTTTCTGGATCCTTTTCGGATCCAGATAGTGAGAAAATCTAACTCTATCAGTATGACTATAAGCCTTCATCTTGAACACAAAATCACTAATCTTCCTGAAGCAAAAACTGCAATGCCAACCCGAATCCGCCAACAGATAATCACTCTGTCGATAATGCACATATCGCGTTATCCCCTTCTGATACTGATGAACCGAAGCCCTCCAACTCTTGTGATCCAGATTAAACTCAAACGAATACAAATAATTGTTCAGATTCAAATGCACAACCCTCGGTGGACCGTCACACCATCTCAACAGATCGATCGTATGCCCACTCGGGATCTCATCAACATCCGACATGATCAAAAGATCATCATCCTCAATCCCCGCTATTCGTAACAGATGATCAAGCCCCACACGCTGATACGCCTCTTCGACAAATGGGTTCTCCCCCTTCCTAAACCGCCCGCCAATCGTCCCATAAGTCAGCCTAGCTGCAATGAACTCAAACTTCTCTCGATTCATCGCGAAGTTTAGCCTCTTTGGTATGCCAGTGAACGTTGAATTCGATTCAAGAAGCACAAACTGAGTGATGTAGGGGTACAACTCCTTCCATCTGATCGTAAGCATGTCGATTTCGTTACTGAACAACACTGCATCGAATACTCTTCGCGGGTAATCGCGAAGGGTCCATCCATGGAGACTGCATAAAGACGCCATTGATACGTTTGAATGGTAGTAATGAGGAAGATGAATGAAGGGTTTCGGTGGTGATTGCCATAATGGCCGGAGAAAGTAGGTGACTTTCTGGCCGTGAAGGAATATTCCGGCGAATATCGCCGGAAGTATGACGAATAACACGATGAATGTCCTCACATCAACGCCTTTGATCACCCATCGGATTCTTGAAACTCTGTTTGACACCTGTAAATCATGAAAACAACAATTGTTCATAAACCCATTGTAGAATTGATCTATAACACAACAATCTTTCATAACCCCATTGTTGGTTTGATGCATAAAGCAACAATCTTGATTCTTGAAGAACAGAGATGAACAGAATCACATCAATTAACAAAAACCCACAAAATCAGACGAAAATCAAACGAAATAACATACAAGAACATACCTTACAGCAGATTTCATCGTTTCTTTTGGAAGTTGAATAATCATTAACCTTCATGAGGGCTTAAATCATAGGATTATAAAGATGAAAGCTTTGAAGATGATGGTTCAATTTGGTGAAACCCCTGTTTGTGATTGTGAAATTGGCCACAAAATCTGACCAAATTTTTAGGGATGATTGTTCCTTAATGTGATCGAAGTTGCAGATTATTAGGCCTATGGTTCTTGTGATATATGGAAAGATATTATTATGTTGCTATATATATGCACTGTGTCTGCCTCTCTGTGTTCCCTAAAATAAATGGCCATTGAAATAAATAAAATACAAAACATACCCTTAAATTATCTTCTTTTTTGGTGTTTGATTAAATGATTATTAATGGGAAGTGATTACTAATTAGTGGACACTAAACTAATGATATATTAAAAATCGTGTGATCACTTGTAGTATTAGGCATGAAAAATTAATCATAGAAGTGGAAGAAAGAAAGTATAATTGTCATGTAATATTTTATGTATTAGATTTAAAGCATTTCGTGCAAATTATAGGTATATAGGTTGCAAGCTTCAGTATTATGTTGAGTTTGAGTGGGTACAATGAGGCCGAGAATTTTTTTTGAAACAGTTTCTTTATCTTTTATGACAGGAGTAACGTTTGCTTACATCCTATCCTTTCCAGACCTCGTCAGTAGCTACGTTATGAGGTATGGTTATGGTTATGTGAAAATTATAGATAAATCATAATGTTCTCAATAGATTATTAGTTATTAAATAAATGCGCTAGTGATTAGTAAATAATTAAATGTTAATAATGAATAAATTTGTGATATTTGAATTTTAACGAAGGGCGGTTGATTAAAGGGAAACCGTTATCTCATTATCCCACGTAGGACAAGAAGGGGTGGGTGGGGTTGGTATTTGGGAAATTTTTAAATTTTTTAAATTTTTTAAATTTTTTAAATTTTTTAAATTTGAGTTTTTAATTTTGGTCTTTTGGTTTTGCAAGTTTTTTGGTTTGGACCCTGTGATTCTCCAACTATTGAAGGTAAGCTTCGAAAAATAAGAAGTGGATAATAAGGTTTAAATCGAGATATAGTTATTAGTTAAGAAACTAAAAATGATTATAAGATTTGAATTTAGACATTAGATTAAAAAATCATAATTTTACATCACATATGCTACTTGGTTTTTATTTTTAAAACCACATTATCATTTATAAGAATAACTACAATAAAAATAACAGATTTGAAGGTCGTGGTGTCATGCACAAAAAAGTAGATCTAAAAAACATTAAAAAAACTGCAACTTTTAGAAAAAGAAGTGAGTTAGGAAGTGTTAATTCGTAACAATGAGAGAGGTGAGAAGAAGAAAGTATATTAAGACTATGATTGCATAAAAGGTTTTTACGTGTTATACAATAGGATACAAAACTAGAATAAACACGTGTTATACAATAGGATACAAAACTAGAATAAACAGAGAAAGAAACTTATGAAACCTAAAAGTTTGCAAACTATAAGGATTATGATAATTGATAAAATATGAGTGAAATACATTCTACGAGTCAAGCATATCTTTATAATTTTACATAATATAAAGAATCATGTAGATTAACCTAACACACTCTCGTGTGGTAATTTTTTGTTTTTCCATAAAGAAAGTTGATTTTTTTAGCAATGTAATTTGACTGAAAAAACCGTTCGGAAATATTTCATGCATGATGCAATTATGCATGGTTCAATTGAATGTGCGATAAAATGAAATATTTCTATAGATCTTGGTTTTAAAAAGCGAGAAGCACACAGAGTCAACAATGTCTAAAACCGAATCGCGAAGCGCAAAAGCGAAAGAGCTTTTCGTACGCGAAGCGCTAAGTGTTTAAGCAATTTTTCAATATAATCTTATAGGTTTTTAGCATCTTGACCCAAAATATA
>BJCN01289458.1:0-15086 GCA_018326445.1 Flaveria brownii
ATTTTGACTCATACCGAAGATGACTTGTTTTAACTGTTAGTGATGACCGAACCTACACATGTTCCACCTCCATTAGAAACCTAAGTCAAATTAGTGAATTATTGATAAGTTTCTCTAGGAAGATGTTACCCATTTTGACCCATGAGACATTGACACATGACTCGACCCAACCAATTTTGACAGACATACTCTGAGAATTTCACGGGGCTGGAACTGGAAGATGGTGGGGGCCGTGGAACATCAGGTTGGTAATCCAAACTTATTTCATTCATATTAAAACTTATACTTGTCATTTCCTTGATCATGAACGAAATATAAAAATGTATCAGGATCTCATTGGGAGAAAAGGCTTTTAATGAATGAAATTATGACGGGTTCGGTTGATACACGATCAGTAGTTTCAAAAATGACGTTAGCATTACTTGAAGATAGCGGTTGGTATGAGGCTAATTATAGTATGGCAGACCGTCTTGATTGGGGTCATAATCAAGGGACTGAATTTGTTACGGGTCCTTGTAACCTCTGGAAAGGGGCGTATCATTGCAACACAACACAACTAACGGGTTGTACATATAACCGGGAAGCCGAGGGTTATTGCCCAATTGTAAATTATAGTGGCGATCTTCCACAGTGGGCCCGTTATTTTCCTCAACCTAACAAAGGTTAGTTTGTATGTTGTTTTTTGTTCAACTTTCCTGCTTTTGAAGTTTTGAACTGATTGTCCATAATCAGATAATCAGTTAAAACAAACTTTTTGTAGAAGATAGTTTTATGGATTGTTAATTTAGAATATTTTGATTTGGTGATTGCAGGTGGACAATCGTCGTTAGCTGATTTCTGCACCTATTTTGTAGCTTATTCTGATGGTTCATGTATAGACACTAATAGTGCACGGGAACCCGACAGAATGTTGGGTGAAATTCGTGGAAGTGACTCAAGGTGAGGTTTACTTTCAAAACATTTAAATTTGATACTAATGATTTATATTTTCCTTATGTTAGATATGTTTTTTAATTTCTTTTTGAAGGTGTATGGCCTCTTCATTAGTAAGAAACGGCTTTGTTAGGGGTTCTATGACCCAAGGAAACGGTTGTTATCAACGAAGATGTGTAAACAATACATTGGAGGTTTGTTATTAAACATTGTTTTACATTATTCAAAAGGTTAAGTTACTCAAATATGGATCAAACAAATACGGATAAAACATGGCTAAAATGAGAGAAGTCAAATGGGCCAGCCGGGTTAGACAAGCAAGAAGTCTACTAATATATATTTACATGCTTACAACATAAAATCGGCCAATTCAGGTTTATTATTATTATAATAACGGGTCAAATAAATAAAGTATTTAAAGCCAAGCTAATATGGAATCGGTCCAATGGGTTAGATGAATCAGAACTTGCATCATGTGGATTCAAATGCTAATGTCCTACATAGGTTCATATAAGAAGATAATATTATTATTTTAAAATTTAGATTTTTATTTGACCACCCGCTTTGACTAAAACCCGTACCTGTACTTTCATCTAATACGGATATTGGTTATGTCTTTGCAGGTTGCTGTTGATGGTATATGGAAGGTATGCCCTGAAGCTGGTGGGCCAATCCAGTATCCAGGCTTTAATGGTAATCATTCAAGAAAACGATCGCTCTTTTGTGACCAAAAAATGCTTTAATATGCAATATACAATTTCATATTGTTGCTGTTCACTATCTTTCTTTGTTAATGCTTTTTTTTTTCAAATTGTAGGTGAACTGATCTGCCCGGCCTATCATGAACTCTGTAGTGTAGACCCTATTAAAAAAATTGGGCAGTGCCCAAACTCATGTAACTCCAATGGTGACTGTGTTGATGGAAAATGCCGCTGTTTTATCGGGTTCGATGGCCATGATTGTAGCAAAAGTATATATCTTTTTCTTTCTTTCTTTTTTTACTTTGCTTACAAAATAATATTCATTGGTTATACGATATATCTTCCAGGGTCCTGCCCTAGCAATTGCAGTGGAAACGGGAAATGCCTCAAAAATGGCATTTGTGAATGCAAAAACGGATACACTGGGGTCGATTGCTCAACGGGTGAGTTTGTTGAATTTTTAGATTTACAATTGAATTTAAGGGTTAAGGGTATAGTAACTCATTATACCAAATTTATTTGCAGCTGTATGTGATGAACAATGCAGTCTTCATGGTGGAGTATGTGATAATGGTGTGTGCGAATTCCGGTGCTCGGATTATGCAGGATACACCTGTCGAAACACTTCAAGTCTTCTTGACAGCCTGGCGATTTGTAAAGATGTTTTGATCGGCGATGCTGACGGGCAACATTGTGCACCCAGTGAATCAAGCATTTTACAACAGCTTGAGGAAGTTGTTGTCATGCCAAATTACAACCGGTTGTACCCGACCGGTGCTAGAAAAATTATCAACATTTTTAGAGGCAGAAACTGCGATAAAGCTGCGAAACGACTAGCGTGTTGGGTAAGTTTAGCTTTTAAAAAAGGGCAATTCGGTTGATTTTCTGTTTCAGATAACCTACTTTCAAAATTATAGTTCAAGGGCCTATGTTATAAGGATTTAGGCCCGTTTTAACTAATAACATAAACCCTTAAAAATTTATTTTTAATAGATGTGTCAATTCGTAACATGACACAAAAATAATCTGGTTTTAGGTTGTGATCTCCAACAAAGACCTTTTACAAACTTTTAATTTACATTATGTCAAATGTTATGGTGCTAATGTTTGCATATCTTGGGCTCAAACAGATATCAATACAAAAATGTGAAAAAGACGGTGACAACAGATTACGAGTGTGCCACTCAGCGTGCCATGCGTACAATTTGGCGTGCGGGGCCTCTTTGGATTGTTCGGATCAAACCCTTTTTAGCGAAGAAGGTGAAGGGGAGGGTGAGGGGATATGCACAGGTTGGGGTGAAATGGACTCCTGGTTTTGAGATGATTGTCTGTGTTTTAACAGTTACATTCATGTAAATCATAGGTAGTTTTTTACCTGAGTTAATCGTGCTCGGGGTGTAGTTTTCGGTGGTTTAGTGTATAATTTAGGGTTTGGTCATAGCACAAAGTGCTAATGGCTGTAGAGTTAGGGTTTGTCTTCTCTTAACCCAAGAATTATTTAGATTTTTTGGGGTGGGGATTCTGTTTTACTTGGTGAAAGCCTTTTGAAATGTAAGGAATGTATGGATTATATGAAAAAAGATGAAAAAATGAATGTTTGCTTGCTTACTAGACTCTCAGTTGTTTCGCGTCTACTTACATGTATGTTTTAGCAGTTGCGTATCACATAGTTCTTGAGATGCTCAATAACGATCGGCCTTATGACTTGATGTTGGTTTGGTGATTCGACACCGACATGAATTAGCTTATATAGTTCGCTAGATATTCACCTTAATCAAGTCCAAATAAGAGTTGAAGTTTGACAACCACCCGATCCTTTGTCAACATATCAATGTGATTCTTCGTGGTATGGTTCTTTAGATTTCGACCTCACTTTGTTCTAGTGATATATGATGTCAATGTGCTTTTGTCTTTCGTCCTTGTGTCTTAAACAATAGATTGCACTTTGATTGTCATAGTGCACTTTGACAAACTTATGTTTAATTAAAAGTTCTAGTGATTATTTTGATATGAACATGTGATACAAATTCTAAATATAATTATTTATATGTTCACATCATACAATTTTCTATCATCAATAAAAGTACTCTAAAGATCAACAAACTGAAGCAAAATAATCATGAAATGCAATGTTGTATGTAAGCACGGTTGATAGTATATTTGAGTTGTGCACCGACCATTCATTCAAAATGCACATTAAAACTGTGCCAATACTTGGACAAATTTGAAGAACCAACCAATAATAGTAACGCGGTTAAGGGGACGGTTTGATCATGAATCGACATGGAAAATTAATTTTCAAGTCAACAACGAGCTCACATATCATTCAATATATAGGACACATCAGCGTCACATTTGTTTAAATTGAGCTAAAATACATATTTTACAAACTATAACAAATTTACATAACACAAATCAAGATTATAAAATATTGGTTAGTGAAGAAATTTTACATTTGTTTAAATTAAGTGTAATCAAAATAGAAATTTTATTAAGACAAATCATATAAATGAATAATATTTTTATAGATCATAGATATTATAAAAGTTACATCTTTCAAATAACAAAATATATTAGTTTAAAAAATTGGCATGAAGAATCATCGCTAAGGAAAATTCTTCCAACATGTTTTTATGCCATGTTACACAATCATGGGTACAAGAAGGTTAGGTGGTTGATTCATTCACTTTTCTCATATGCTATTCATTGTCCTTTTCTCTTTAATCAGTTGATTCCCTCTCATATATCAGCCTTTTATAGCATAACTATACGATGTTTGACTTAATTAATCCATACCTCACTTTGGCAGAGTTTACGAAAGAATTGAATTGCTTCGTGATCTAATATACACCGCCTTTGAGAAACTCATACATGTTTCTTTTTTGAAAACATGCCCAAAATATTAAAATGACCTGCCAAAAAAACTTGTCAACATTGATACTTCATAACTTTTCAATTATTAGTAAAATGGTTTAGTCTTTAGTGAATATGTCTATGGATTTAAGTTATTTGTGTTGTGGATTTCAATTGAACTGCCAGCCATCTAGAACTACTGTAATCCTATTGGCTAGAGATAACACCCACTTGTCTCTAGGGAGCAATCTTCTGCTTATAAGATCAAGTAACAAATATGTATTAATTATCTTAACAAAAGTGGGATATAAATGGAAGCAATTTAGTATGTTTTTATGGATTTAGATTGTATATTAAAATCACTTATCCATGTTGTTTCTTTTATTTATTTATTTTTCTGTAAGTTGGTCCATTAATAATTATAAGAGAAACTACTTTAGGGACAACTAGACAGGATTGAATATATATTTAAAGATCCTCTTGTGGATTTTGCAATCTTGACCATGATCATGTGCATTAAACAACATATTTTTTGGTTTTCAAAATCAAGACCTTTTTAACGCATTTGATATATATACTTGTACATTCTAGTTATCTAGTAGAGTTATATAACTATCTTACATCTTACATTTAAGATAATATATAAATGTAATGGGCGTTGAGGATTTTTTCATTAATATTTAATGTAATGGGCACAAAAATAAACATAATATTTTCATTAATCAAACAAGATTGATTACGATACAGAATGATACTAAGAGAAACAAGAACGAATACAAGAAAGAAAAAAAACTTAAGAAACATAAATAACTAAGAACAATGAAATGGGCCTTAACAAAGGTCATTTAAAACAGATCATAGACCACCCAAGTGAATCTTGTCTGTCTCCCAGGATACAACAACCTAAGCAGATTGTACTACCAAGTTTAGCCAAGCACCGGAAATAACACTTGAAACAAGAGTGTGAAGTGCTGAAACGTAGGAAAATTCTTCAGATTGAGAAGTGTGAAACATATATAAACTAGACATTTCAACAATGCACGCATGAACAATGAACTAGCCACTTCAGATTGAGAAGTGTAAATTCAGAAGTTTAATCAGTCCAAGAGTCTTAACATTAACATTAAGTTAATGTGAGTTTTAAATGTGACTTAATGAGTTTACTAACTCCAAGAGTCTCTACATAAACATTAAGTTAATGTGAGTTTTAAATATAACTTAGTGTTTGGAGGAATGGAGCTGAACAGACAAGCAACAATTAAGCAATTGACTGCTAAAGTCTGCCCCTCAGTATCTGATCATCGGCATATGAACTTTGGCAGTCATTACTTGTAGTAGCATGTTGATCAACAAATGGACTCACTAGCAGCATGCCAGCATCTGCTAAACTACCTTTCGGCAAACAGTAGCATCTGCTGAATAGCTTGCACGCGCAACAACAAATGGGATAAATCATGTCTATCAAACTCAATTTCCATTGGTTTTATGTTTCAACTATTTGACTTTGAGCATCAATCTCATTCATCTTAGCTCCAATTTGAACATGGTAATTATATTAGTGACAAATACTAATAATTATTATTATCTAAGTGAAAAACTCACTTTTCGCTAAATTTCCAACAGTGTTTATGCGGCTTTCATATAGTTTCTTACTTCAAACTGATTCTACTATATGTGTATGAAATAACATTGTTCATATATTCCAGAAAACAACCATAGTGTTACTTTAGAAAGGGGCATAACCTTATAGCTTTGCCATATGCTACCATTCTCACTAACCATTCTACAAATCACTGAAACAACCAAAACATCAAGAACAGAACTTTAGATATCTATCATGACAAATTCAACATGTAAAAAGTTATTGTTCAACGCTTTCCCTAAACGGACTTCTTTCGAGCCAACAACTTTCTTACATATTCACTAACGGGTAACGGATGGAAGTTGAAAGATGTGGCTAAAGAAAGGTATGCACAGGCTAACCCAATGTATATTTTGAACCAAACAGATGAGAACAGATTAAGATATGTTAATACACAAGTGATGGCTAAAACTAGTGTGCAGTTTACCCAGCATTTGAATGTCGAGAGCTCTCCTTCAGTTCCTTCATTTTCAAAATGGCCATTTGCAATGAAATCCGAAAGCAACTGGTCCTTGAGTTTGAATGTGTTTAACAGCCAATCGTCGCACTCTTTTTCTGAATACGGGATATCTTCTAGAAGGATGCGACGAACATGAACATGAACTTCAGAAGGTTCTACGCCGAAAACATTGTCCAAGAAAGTGGGACACCGGTTCTTGTATGCTATTGTTACATCATACACTGAAAAGAATTCATCTTTTTTAAGTAAGGGTTTGTTTGGTTGGGAGTAGTACATAGAATGGAAGTATGAACAAAACGGGTTAGACCTGTTTAATTTTAGCACAACCCAGACACGAAACAGGTTAGACATATCAACCCAAACATGAACCATTAATTAATTGGTTAGACTGATGAAATGGGCTAGACATGTCAACCCAAACACAACTATCTGTTAAACATGTTAGACATACCAACCAAAACACGAAGTGTTTATTAAACAGTTTAGACTAACCAACCAAAAACTCGATTTTTTTCGTGTCGGGTTGTTGTATTGTCAGAATCTTGAACACATACTATACTAGATATATAAGGTGTTTTATAAAGATGATGATGATAACATGATTATGGAGAAATGTAGAACCTGCATCCAAAGAGCCCCTTAAGATTTCCAAACAAGTATGGAAACCTCTTGTTTTTGGAAGCAACACATTATTCAGAATAGGCAGCCCATTTTCAGCAGCAAATTTTTGGCTTTTCAGACATTTTTCTTCCCTATTTATGTAAAGAAAACAGTTTACAGCTCATAAAAATCATCAAAACAACACGATAAAGTTAAAAAAAAAAAAAGGAAGAAGAGTATTAACATATTACGAGAAATCAGTTCCTTCAGGGAAAATAGCAAGCCACAACGGGTCAAACGGGTTAGTAAATGTCATCAGCATCTTTCGCATCATAAATTCATCAACTTTCCACTTTCTTTCAACCGAAATAAACTCCAAAACATGAAATCCCCAACCGAAAACAGGTAACTTCAACAAACTACTTTTAAGAACATATTTGATGCATCCAATGCAGCCTTTTCTTAGAGCAAGATCCCAAAGATACATCCAGTCAACTTCTGTTTTGTGATTAGCAATAAGTAATACGCGCTCGTGTTTTGGAACAGTTTCTCCAGAAAAAACAACCTTTGTTTTGTTAATCTTTTCAAACAAAAAGGGCCATAAAGCTAACCAAAGACCAAAAAGGAAGGTTGTTATTTTCCTACTATAATGTATGCTAAAAAGCCTAAGGAAAACTGCAGCAAAAGGTCCCAAGTAGACCAAAAGTGTGAAGGAGGTTAAAAGATAAACTACCAAACATGTTAAACCCCTTATTGCTCTTGGAAAAGTCAAAGGGTACTTCTTTGACCCATCATTGACTTCTGATTTCAGATCCATTTTTCTGCACATTAAACAAGATTCAACCAGCTTAGTGAAGAAACATAATACTATAGATGATTAGAGGCTAAGACATCTTAATTGCTTGAAATTAGCTGAATAGTCAGTAAATGTTTGGTGAAAACAAGAAGAAATTCAAAACAATTGGCCACTCATATACTGTAAAATGACAAAAAAGCAAACTAGTTTTTGTGATTTTTATCATAGATTCGTATTTTATAAAATTTAAGGGCATTTTACCATTAAACATGCTTTTAACCAAATTTGGTATAAACATAGCTAGATACATGAACTGTGGTGATCGTGTCCACATATAAATTAGTTTTTATGTGTACATACGCCTATAAAACATGAATAAATGTCATCAAATAGTAACAAAATTTCACTAGAGCCACTAAATAGTCATCGAGTTTCACCAAAGTCACACCACTTTCAATTTTGTTCACTATTGTCGCATATATTAACGTGGCATGTATATTATGTAAAATATTTGACGTGAGATCTTTTAAAACTGATAACGTATGGTCCCTCCACATTTCACATGATCATCATCCACGTCATTAATGCTATAATAACGAGACACCTAGTCAGTTATTTGACGTGACTAGGATGTGCTGTAAACAATATAACGAGGTAATAAATGACGGAGTTTACTCATAAAAGTTTACAAAATTATAAATGGGTTAATACTATAAAAACAATAAATCTTTTCTGTTTTACGTGAAAATGTCTCTCAATTCAATTTTGAATATTAAGGATTTAAATTTGTTTAAAACACATGTATTTGTGAAATCAACTATAAATGTAGCTACTAGCACGCTAGTTAAATATTAGAAGACTATGTATATGGTCTTTTTATTGATGCATACCATGTAAACTCTTTCGTTGAAGTGAAATATTACTACATCGAAATCTTTGATCATTTTGTGTACAAATTTATACAATAAAAAGTTATCCATGCTATCGTTTTTACACATTTATGATACCAACTTAATCAAATTTTCACCCGTTTAACGTGTAAAAACTTATTTTAACTTTTCACAAGAAAAAATGTTAAGTTGAAAACCTGAACGTTTGTTCTTTTACAGAAATAGTAAGAACACAATCAACAGCAAAATCAGATTCCAAAATTAACGTTGATGGAAATATATCTACGATCGAATACTCTTCCAATTTCATCAAAATCACAAACGATACTAAAATCAAACAAATCAAAAACAAACAACATGATCTACAATTCTATACGATGAAATCAATAACATAATATCATCTTTTCAACATCGGAAGAAATACGTACCTAAATTGAATCCGATTGAAGATAAGAATGAATCGAGGATGTTGGATGATGAAAGTGTCGCCGATGGTTTAATCGAAATGAGAAATCGTTGGAGTTGATTGTGGGTGGGTGAAGGGTGGGAGTTGAGAGTATACAATTTGCTTCAACAATACACTCATAAATATATATAGCTTTGGGGCTATGTGTAATTTTGTGGTGAATGAGAATCCTAATAACTAAAGAAAGAGGTTTAAATATAAACTGTATTTTAGTTATAAAGTGCAAAAATACATAATAAGTCAAAAGAATTTATAAAAAATTATATTTCACAATTTAAATCGAATTTCAAAAATAAAATTTCGAGCTTTTGTTCCCGTAGCCGTCATCAGTAAGAAAAAAATAAACAAAAAATAAAAAATAACGTTTTTTTATTGTTTCATTTATGAAAAACACAACAACATCGTTATGTTATTATGAAAGACACAACACGTCATTGTGTCATTATGAAAGACACAACACGTCATTGTGTCATTATGAAAGACACAACAACGTCATTGTGTCATTATGAAAGATACAACGTCATTGTGTCATTATGAAAGACACAACAACGTCATTGCGTCATTATGAAAGACACAACAACGTCATTGCGTCATTATGAAAGACACAACAACGTCATTGCGTCATTATGAAAGACACAATGACGATATTGTGTCATAAAAGACAAAATAAATTTTTATTTTATTATTTTATTTTTTTTTCTGAAAGAGGACGACGAGAGGAACAGAGTATCCGAATTATTTTTTTGAAATTCGATTTAAATTGTGTGATATAATTTTTTTTTGTGATTTTTTTAGCCTCATTGTGTCTTCTCACACTTTGTATAAAAAATACACTTTGTAGAAAAAATACACTTTGTAGAATAACCTCACACATAACTAAATAATAATGGATGAAATAATTTCTAATAAAAGCTGATGATAAAAACTATGATTTGAGTTTAGTAATTTTGATTGTTTGGTTTCACAAGTTCAATTTCAATTATGTATCTTAAAACGAATCCATAGATAATTGAATGGTGGGATTAGCGCGACCTATTTGGAAACCTAAGGCAAAGTTAGATGACTGAACTAAACGATGTATTGTGTTAAATTATATGAAGCTTTTTAGTTTGATCAGAAATGATGTTAAACTTTGCTAAATTAATCCAAAAGGTCTACAAGTTTTAACCGAGCCTTATGGTATGTTGATTATCTAAATCTCATAATGTGATATCTGCTGACATTGGTGATTGCTTCTCACAAATGTTATATTTGTTAAAATACTTATAAGTATATGATTATTTAGAGGTGATTGCTTATCACAAATGTTGTATGCGTTTAGATCCTTATAATTATTTAAATACTTCACGTTTGTGATTACTCCTCACAATTAACTAACCTAAGGATAACAAAATTAGGTATATTATTTAGAGGTTGTTTATACGTATCTTAAAATAATTTAAATTTAGTAAACACTTCAAAAACCAATCATCATAAACAACATACTTGTATCCTGAAACAAATCACAATGACAACAAACAGGTTCATGAAATTGAAATGCTGTTAGTAGAGATGTAATTAAGTGATGAAATGGTATTGTTTTATTTTTTTATTTATTTATTTGTCTATGAAACTAACTTTGCATGAAACTTAAATGACCACAAATTAAGATGCTTGAATGATGGGCAAAAGAAAATTTGCTTAAAATAATGAAATTTTAACAGTTTCTGTTAAGATTTTAAACAAATAAATTTTGAACTAGTTACCAATTTTTATAATGGGCATAAACAAACATTCTATAGTAAATCTATAAAATTACTAAACCCCAAACAAACTAACACCACCATCATCAGTTGCCTATACATTTGAATTAAGTTTCATTCTCATCGATATTCCAATATATGTAAGCGTTTGGAGAGCTTCTAATTTCTTCTTATCACGCAAAAGTGTGTAGTTTATAAAATATAATAAGTACTTAAAAAAGAAGATTTTTGTGTAGATAGATTCACAATATTCTTGATTTCAGTTTACAAAATAATTAGTAGTCCACAGGGAATTAAAATTTATATTTTTTTGAAGAGGAAATTCGGTGTGGTTCATTTTTGTTTGTCGAAGTACTGGTTTTAAGTTCTAACAGCTTTGGATCTATTTGGTTTTCCTGGTTTAAATGACGTAGGTTTAGAGGTGTTTTGGTTATGGGGTCAAACCGTTTTTTGTTCAAACTGGTTCAAGTTACAAACCGGTTTGGCTTAGACTTGGATTGGTTTGAAACCCTTTTTTTTAGATAAACCCGTTTTTTACCGGTTTAACCGTTTTTTAATTTTTAAACCGGTTTGAGTGTGGGGCTACCAAACCGGTATATAAACTGACTGTTCGGATCAGATTGTGAACAGGTTTGAGCCAAACCGTTTTTTTAACACCTCTACGTAGTTTACAAACCAATTACAAACTAAGGTCTTCAAAACAGGAATTTTTACGCCTCTACATCTGCCAATTATTTATTTAATAAAACAAACGGATATTAGCGAAGCCCAAAACTTTATGGGCCAGCTTATAAAATCCGATCCAACTAAGCCGACCCAAAGGGGAAACTAGATGGGCCGACGTTAAAAAAATCACATCGAGCACTATAAAACAACAAGAATATTCTAGAACGCAAAATTATCAAGTTCAACGATCTTAAAATATCAAATTGTGAACAAATTCATCAACGATCATCGATAATTGATTACAACCTGGAATCTTCCTGCGATTCAACGCGTTAAGCAAAGAATATTGTTCCTCCGGTACGCCTCTGGTCGCCGGACTTTGTATTTCTCCGATCATTCGTACGGTGAGTTATCTTTTGGGGATCTGTTTAGGTTCATGATGTTTTCATGATCTTCGTTGGTATTATGTTGTTCCTCTCACGTATCTATAATTGTTTCTGTTTGTAATGTCTTTGCTATTGATTGTGTAAAGTAATTAGATGTTTGAGCCGTAGCGTATGGTAGATTTTGAGTTTTGGGAACATGAAACCCTAGATGACTTGATTTTATTCGATTGATGATTGATCAGCGGGGTTTTGTTAGTATCATCTTATTTGGATTTCATAGTTGAGACTATAAATCGTTTTATTGTTGCAATTAAGCATAGGTTCGGTTTGCTTAACTTCGATCTAGTTGTTTTCATTGTTATTAGGTTTGAGTTTTCACGATTCAGCTGTTAATTAGGGTTATTATGTTTTCCATGATCTAATCGATTCCTTCTTGAACTTAATGGTGCTTTTATAGGGAGCTTGAGTATTTGTTGTGAATAGGGATGCCTGTTGTGATTTGAATGACACTTATTGCTTGAATTAAGACTAAAAATTGATTTACTTCACTTTGATTAAGTTGTCTTCATTGTTATTAGGTTTGAGGATCTATGTTTCAACCGTGAATTAGGGCTGTTTTGTTCTCCGTGATCGAAATGGTATTTTTCTTGAACTTATTGGTGATTTTACAGGGAACTTGAGTATTTGTGCTGAGAGAGATGTCTACTGGGTTTGGGGAAGTGCCAAACCGGACACCCCAACAAACATCTTCTTCAAACAATAGTAATCCCAACAACGGCGATGCTGGTGATTTCGAGTGCAACATATGCTTTGATTTAGCCCAAGACCCGATTGTCACATTATGTGGTCATCTTTTTTGCTGGCCATGTCTATACAAATGGCTTCACCTTCATTCACATTCTCAAGAATGCCCAGTTTGTAAAGCCCTAATTGAAGAGGAAAAGCTAGTACCTTTATATGGAAGAGGCAAGAACTCAACCGATCCAAGGTCAAAATCTGTCCCTGGTGTGGAGATTCCACATCGACCCACGGGCCAGAGACCAGAGACCGCTCCTCCACCTGATAGAAACACATTTGGTCAAAACGCATTCGGATTGATGGGTGGTTTTGGGCCTGCAATGACTGCAAGTTTTGGGAACTTTACTCTCTCATTTGGTGGTCTAATTCCATCATTTTTCAATGTTCAGATGCACTCATTTAGCGGGCCTGGGCCTCAAATGTATGGAAATGGTGCTCCTCATAGACCTCCTGTATATCCGTATGGGACCCATCACGCCCATGGACACCATCATCATAGAGGTCACCACCATGAAACAGGTTTTTCTGCAGCATCACCTCTTCTAATAATTGGGTTCCTTTTTCTCTTGGCTCTAATTTGGAACTGATATAGTTTTTTTATGAGAGTTGATGATTGTGGGCTTGTTTCTTTGATGTTTCATAAACCTTATTTTTATAGTTGCTTGTAAAGAAAACTGGTTGCTTTTGACAATTATGTGTATTTTCAGTATCACTTTGGTGCATGGTGCGTGATATTTAATGTAGTGATATTGCAGATCTAATGTTGAGTCTCAATACTGATAGCATAACTTTGAATTTGATGCTATTATGTAAGCATGATGTTCACAGAAAGAATTATCCTGACTTTAATGCTGATTATTTATTTTTAATACTTCTTTTTTTAAGTGGTTGGCTTGCTTCTTGTGTTACTATTATTATGAAAATTGGAGAAGATGATTGTTGCTTGTCATTGGGTTGTCTAGGGACATCATGTGGCGTATAAGCACTTTTGTCTTGCTTATTAGTATGGATTATTGGTTTCGTCATGTTCTTATCATCAACTATTCTCAAATAGTTTAATATGGGAAGTGTAAGCACTTTTATTGTACACTATTAATGATGGGTGTAAATAAGTCGAGTCAAGTTTGAGATCTTGTCATTTAACTTAAAATAATTTGAGCTTGACTTGTTTTGAGGACTATGTCTAAAGGTTGAGCTTGTGAGACATTTTCAAAGATAAGCTTGTTATTATTGTGATTGTATTGTTGTGATATTTTATTTTAGTTTTGTTTGTTATGTTGCTTTTTTAGAATTTTATGTGGTTGATTGGCAATCGTTGAAAGTTTAAATATTGGAGAACTCTTCTGTTCATGATTTTCATTGTGCTCTCTTAACAGTTTGACAGTTTGAAGCCTACCTAAAACATATAATTGGAACATTGATTTTTTAGTTAATCACACTTTAAAGCCAGAATCATTTGTTTATGTGTAAACTTGTGGGTGCAACACAAGTATGCTTTAGTAATTGTATTCTGTTATTTTGCTTTAGTGTCAGTAATTTCATGTGTTGATGCCCTTGTCTTGGGTTGCTAGTAATTTTATATGTTAAGTGTTTTTTACTCTATGATGCATGTGTTATGTTCTGTTATCTGTTCTCTAGTGTTGGGAATTTATTGTGTTGAGGCTCTTGTTTGTCTTGTGTTGCTAGTAGCCTCACATGTCGTGTGTTTTACTATATGTCACATGCATTGTGTTCTTAGTATAGATGTATTGTGAGCCTTGGGTCTCTTGATGCCGCTCTTCAAGCTCAAGGAGTAGAGGTAAGCTTTTGCCCTTATTTTAGCCTTTAAGTCCTCTAACATGTGACATTTTACTGTTTATATATAATATTAAAATGCTAAGAAATGAACGATAATCATTCCATTAAAATGTTTTCACGTGCATGATATATACACATATATACACATATATACACATATATACACATATATACACACATATACACACATATACACACATATACACACATATACACACATATACACACATATACACACATATACACACATATACACACATATACACACATATACACACATATACACACATACATATATATATACATATACATACATACATATATATATATACATATACATACATATATATACATAT
>BJCN01289459.1:0-11435 GCA_018326445.1 Flaveria brownii
ATTTTGTTATTCTTGTAGTAGTTTTACAAAAGTTTATTATGTTTTTTTTCTAAGCTAAAATTTAAAACAAGAGATAAATGAGTTCTACATGACAACTTGTATATACGCATTAACTTATTGTACCTCACAAAATTCAGATCATTTCAGTAAAAAGTTTACACCAAAATATTTAAAAATCAAAACAGGTTAAGTTATTGTCTCAAAACGTTTTTTAATGTGATAGATTAAAAAATAGAGCTGAAATCTTAAAACATATTATGTTTTTTTGGTGTATGGGTAGATAATATAAAATTTTATGCAAATATTAGTAAGTGTAAGGTTATTGTTAACTAATTATAAGGGGTAATGTATAGATAATGTTATAAATACTATTTACCCTTAAAATTAGTTGTATCTTATGCATTGAATATAGTAAGTGTTATTAATTTTTTGACATCTTAAAATACCCATCTTATATGTTTTATATATAGTATAGATGATATTTTTTCATGACTTTATCATGTTACTTGTAGGTCAGATGAAAAAACATTATCATTATATTATATTAAAATGGAAAAAAATCATATACCAACAACATACTAATTTTATGTAGATAAAATTAAACTTGGGTTACAAAATTAATTAAAGAAAATGTTCTATACACTTTCGATGCTTTACCATCTCTGAAAAAAACAAAAACTTGTTATCATCCATATTGATTTTTGTATAAGTTTCTTACTCGATTTTCTCTTTTCTACTCAATACCAAATAAACAACACTAAAATATGATGCAGTCTTGATTTTTTTTCATTATATGCAATGTATATTTTTATATAACTTCACACAAAATACTTTTGAATACAATATAATACATTTTCATTAAAGTATTATAATTAAACATTTAAAAAAAGAAAGTATTGGTGTTAGTTTTGGTGTTATATTTTTTAAATTGTATGCAATTAATCCGACTTAACTATTTCTTGATAGTAACTAGTAAGTTATTTTAACTTCTTAGTTCATTAGTAACTTATTAGAGTTTTGCGCTTACAAAGCGGGGTTTCTAAATTCCTATTATTGAATATTCTATTTTGGTTTGGAAAATGAGTGATTTCTTATTTCAGTTACCTTTTTTGGTTACAAGTTCATCTTATCCAACTTTTCTGCAGTTTGTTTATTTATTTATTACTTTGAAATTTTATTTCTCTACTAAATATGTATTGAATCAACAATTTTATTTAGTTTTGAAAAATAAAATAGATCAATGAATTATCGAACTCTTTTAATAGTTTTATAATTTGGATTTAATAACTTGTTGAACTCAAATTAATATTTCATGAAATTTTCTAGATAAATTTATTATAAAACTATTTAACTTTTCACTGTTAAATTCAAGACTAACTATTTTTCCTTGTCCTATAAATTCTCCTAAATTTTGTTATTTTGACTTGTACATATAAATTTTGCATATGTGTCCTCTAAAAGAGTAAATGATAAGAAAAAGTTTATAAGTACATAATATTACTCGAGTCATTATAATTATTGTATTTGTAAAATAATTAACTATTTAAGTTAAATATTGATAAATAGTTAGTTGTTTTGTCAATTTTTTATTCAACTCTATACTACCATCAACAAATAACCATCAACCAATGTGAACCGGGCTATTAGAAATTGACCATGGTTTCCTCTCAAAATTTTGTAGTTAATGTAAATAATTAATAATTATCATGTAAAACTTTTGAAATTAATGCAAGTATTAAAGTAGTATGGTGCGTTTTCAATGTATAAATTTGAAACAATGTATGAAATGGTCATCGAAATAAATATTTAAAAGTATGAAAGTGGCCTAAATATTTTTCTTTTTTTCTTAAGCTCACACATTTATTTAAATTATTTTATTGAGTCACTTTAAATAATTAATGTAAACATGTCAAGTTTTGTTTGTATTAAATCTAACGTAAAAAGGTTCACGATAAATATGATTTCAAGACTAAAATACATTTGGTTAATTTCTTTTCAACTGTAAAGTAAAAAATTATGGATAGTGAATTCTCGTCATTTTTACGTTTTAGGTCAGCTATGTTATACATAAAAATAAAAACTATAAAAGCATGGTTAATTAAATAGTTTTAGTTGTCTAATAATAACTAGACATTCATAGAATAATACAAAATAGTTTAATCTCAGAAATTTCCTAATTTTAGGAAAAAACATTCACTGCAAGAACAAAAGAAGGTCAATATGATCAAAAAGAATACACTTGTATTTTCCTTGTATCTTTTACGAATGACGTATACTCTTTATTTTATATCTACTTTACTGTTATAAAAAAGTTCAAATACAAAGTGTATTTTTACTACAAAATGTGAGAAGACACAATGAGTCAAAAAAATACATAATGAGACAAAAAAATACACAAAGAAAATTATATCTCACAATCAAAATCAAATTTCAAAAAAGTAATTCGGAGCTTTTGTTCCCCTAGTCATCCTCAATAAGAAAAAAATAAACGAGAAAATTAAAAAAATAAAAAAATTAACGTTTTTTATTGTGTCATTTATGAAAGACATAATAACTTCATTGTGTCATTGTGACATATAATGACACAATGAAAAAAAATATTTTTTTTTATTTTTTTTTCTGAAAGATGACAATGAGATTAACAAAGACTCCGAAATGTTTTTTTTAATCCGATTTAAATTGTGAGATATACATTTTTTGTGACTTTTTTAGCCTTATTGTGTCTTCTCACACTTTGTAGAAAAAATACACTTTGTAGAATAACCTCACTCTTACTGTTAAAACATTACATCTCCATTTTTTTAATATTTTATTTGCCACCCTTTTCTTTAAACATTTATATTTAGTATTATATATCAACCTATTCTGATAAAATCATATTTATATTTATATAGTACTAATTAACAACTTTAGTATGTTTAGTTGGTTTTACTATGTGTTTTATAGGTTATACTCACATTTGTCTTTTTCTTAAACTTTAACTTTTTTAATTTTAACCTACTACTTTCATATTTTTTATAATTTAGCTCTAATATTTTATTTTATTTTCATCTTTGATCCCCAATACTTTTCATATTTCATAAACATTTTGTTTTGATCTTCCATATAAATTTTGCGAGTAATAATCACTGCAAATGTGTGTGAATCAACATTTTTACTCTTATATTTTCCAGTTTAATGACCCTATCACAACATGGTTCTAGATCGACTTCTTATTGTTTAATATGTTTTAAGTTTTGCTTATGTGGTTCAATGTTTTTACGTCTAATTTTCGTTTGATTTTATTTTTTTCGTTTTTTATTTTCTTTTTAATACGATTTTTTCCGGTGTTTGTGATCACTTGCGATGATGTGTCATTGATACTACTTAACACGGTTTGAAGCCCCTGTTATAATGAGGAGGGCTTAATATTAGTTTACTCTAAAATATAATATGATTGAACAGATATATAGGATGCCCTTTTCCTTTGCTCTAAGAAAATTATTATTTTTAGAAATCATAATACATTTTATATTTAATATCTTAAAAACGTCCGGGTACAGTAATCTTTTAGTTGCATATATTTATCTCTCAATGAGTTGTACTTAAATATATAAGATTTTATTGTAAACAAATAAAAAAATAAATAATACCAAACAATTAAGGAGAAATCAAAGTAACTAAATAATCAGTGTCACCGGAACCGGCCTGGCACTCTCGTCCCAGAAATTCACAGGAGACAATGCGACTCTTAAGTACACCACGAGCCAAGATGTGATGTTTGAGCTACTTTGTTTGCCCAACGGCAACCCAATGTGATTGTCTGGGATGAAGATCAAACTTGAGTCTTCTTTTAAGAATTTCAGTGTCCTACCAGTAGACCAGATTGAAATAGTTTGAAATCAATGTAACTATCTCTAAATTTTATCTTTTACTTTTTACAAAGAGACTCTACTAACTTTTTGACCGAGACCTAAACCAAATTCAACTTAAATGTTTTTAATTCGGTTTAGTTGGGATTTCGATTTCTTTAGATTGTTTTAAGTTTTCAACCCTCCCTCTAATTCTAGATATATTCTAATACAGAACAGCTCAATGTCGAATTATATACATATTTCATTTAGATATATATGCATAATGATTCATGAATGATATTTTTATCATATTTAAAAAACATTTAAAATAACATTGATAGATAAACAAAGACCCGTTAATCTCAGTTAGTGAATTTTATATTATAAATGTTGTGTGGATGCATTCAGTAATCCTTTATAAAAAACAGTGTTTAATATTTATACGTGTTAAAAGATTCCTCTAATCTTATCCAAAATTTATTTAAATACATGATTAATATTATTATATTTTACTATCTATTCCTTACCGTGCCTAACTCAAGTCAAAGTCAAAGATTAAGTTAGTCAATTATATCTAATTAAGTGGTCTCTATTATTTTATTAAAAAAACTATTTTCTATTATTG
This sequence comes from Flaveria brownii, assembly GCA_018326445.1. Classification (NCBI taxonomy): domain Eukaryota; kingdom Viridiplantae; phylum Streptophyta; class Magnoliopsida; order Asterales; family Asteraceae; genus Flaveria; species Flaveria brownii. Next base: position 4,459 of record BJCN01289459.1, read on the forward strand.
CTTCGATATGCACTTCCATCAAAACGAGTGTTTTGATCTTTAATTAACAAAATTCATGTATCACAAATATAGAAACATGATGATTAATGAATGCATGATAGATACATCATACATGCAATCATGCATAATGACATTTGTAAATTCGATCTGTAGGCTTTGTAATGGGCCTAATAATTTTGGGCTGAGAGCCCAACAGTAAAAATAACGATGAAATGGGAGTTGGTTTTAAAAGCATTATTCATAAAGAAAAGTCTTTTTCGTGTTTTAGAAAATATAATTTCTTATTTTCCAAATGATATATGTTGTCAAACTTTGCGAGTTTGCATTTATATTCAAACGTAGGTTATTCAAATTATCATTTAATACATCCCAAAGAAGTTAGAAATAAAACATTAAATCATATTCATTAAATGTAGACTCTTAGGTTGCGTTTGTGTAAAAGAATACTTTAAAAAGAATTGAAATTAACGAAGGTATCAGATTTAGAAAAATTAGAATTTATTTTTATCCAAAATAACATTAGTTATGTAAATTTGTGATGGAATAATTTAAAAAAACTAAAATTACCAAACCACTTGTACCCTAAAATTCGAGTCTCTCAATCTGCGCTCCAAGTTTGCTCAAACGCAACCCTGATCGATCCGCTTGCCTCCATCCTTTTGTGTGCTTTGATCATTGATTCATCTTCATCCCTGGCTCTTCATATGTGGCTCTTCTTTTGTTCTAGTCACTAATTTCATCTCGTCTTAGTTCCTTCATGACATGTTTTGGTCGATTGTTTCATCTGGTACTCTACCAATCGTCGATATTCTTTCAATCGTGGGTTGTTCCAATTGTATATTCGTGAGTTGTTTCATTAGATTTGGTTTTATCAGTTGTTTCCTGATCTTCATTCATTTAGGTTTTGTTCTCATCCTCGCTTGAGTTCCAATTGTTTATTCTTGATATTCCATTTTATAGCCTTAGGATGTCCTAAAAAGGATAGAATTTCTATAATCTTCAAACATTTCTTGAAAGTTTTAAATTCCATTACTAACATGGTGGAAAGTAAATTCCTTTGAACAGAATATTTTATTAGAAATAATTTTAATTCGACTAGACAAAGAAGACACGTCAAAATTTATTCCAATCCTATCATTTTTCCCAAATCAAACACGTTTTGAAGTCTAACAAATCAATACATGTATGAAAATAAACACATACACGCTCTCCAAATCATTCTTACTTGTTGCGTCTCTTTTTTAACTTATCAAATCAGTAACATTCAATTCTTTAACACTAAAAACAAAACAAATTTTATTAATTTGATGTTTTCAAATCAGAATGCCTTGAAAATTCAAAATTGAGAGATATGTAGCACGTTTGCGAACCTCAAAAAAAAATTACAAACTTCAAAAAAATAAAATGCCTCTAGAAGAAGATTAAAGTTGACAACAATTTCTTGAACCTTTCATGCTCCCAATTGTGAGGCAGGTTAATGATGTTGATAGTTAGAAATATAAATACTTAATTAAGAATTAAGCATTTGCTATTGGCTACTAACCACTAAAGTCAATAAGAGAACAATACGTACGTGTTAAACCTATCTAGCCACGTATGTTTTTCATCACCGCCTCCGGCGGACCAGCAACCGGAACCTGAGGACTACAATGAGACCACGTAATTCAGCAACAATAACCTAACATTAAGTTTTTCTTACGGCTAATTTGATCACTAACAGACCACTGATTCACCGATGATCTCAATCAGTCCAGTACACAACTCAAGATCACCCTCAAATATATAAAAACCTCTATAATTAACCCTTTTTTTTCATATGCAGGTAGAACTTAAAATCAAAACCTTCTCTTATTTTAATTAAAGTCCTAATATACGGACATCCCACTTTACAAATCAACACCCTCTATATGCCTCGTATACGTGGCATATATGGTCGAATACACTGAAAACGAGAAAAATTCAGGGGAGCTGTCAGAGGGCTATATGTCCCATATAGCCTAATACGCCTCTCCTATACGACACATATAGGGTTACACTACGCGTATAACAACTTTGACACTGACTATAAGGAAAAATTCAGGGGGCTGTCAGAGGGGTTATACATCTAGGACTATACGACCCACCCACCGTACGGTGCTATATGACCATATAGAAATTTGAAATGTTGATTTATAATCGGAAGATGTCTAGATATCAAGAGCCTTTATAAAGTCTTACATATTTTACCTCAACCACTTGAACTAAGGATTACATATACCTTAATATTAAGTGATGTATGTGTTAAGATTAAGGTGATGATCGAGATTAAGACATTTAGTTGACTTGTTAGAAGGGGAGGCGGTGTGGGTCATGCCTGTGATTTGTCCGGCATGCGGTGGCTACGGGGGACACCAACGTGGCTGCATTGGGTTAGTTGGTGAGACTAAAAAATTAGGTCTTGATACCTACGCAGACAAAATAATGGAATTTTTGCTCCAATATTTTTATGAATTTGATGTGTTAATTTGAATTTTGATACATGGTTTCACACATAGAAGATGGTGGTAAAGTGGAATACTTCATAGTTGGAAGATTGTGAGTTCAAATTTTCGTGAAGTACATTACATGTATATATATATGACGAATTTGATATTTGAACATGTGTGTGAAGTACGTATTAGGCACCAAGAACTCAAAATACGTATTATCTCTCAATGAACTCGAATGTTTACAGTGAAATTAAATACAAGAAGAGGATGATTAACCACCCTATTTAACAAACCGATTAAAAAGATATTAACAGCTAAAATAACTACCACACAAAACTACATAACTAGTCCTTGCATTTTTTTTTTGTCTATTATAATACGATCCCTGAACTTTATGATAACGAGATACTAAGAACTAAATTTCCAACAGTGTGAATTAAAGAGTGTGTGTGTGTTTATAAAGAAAAAGATTTAGAGATTTTTTAATAATCATCACCATAACAAAGTATAAAGATAATTTTGGCTTCACATATATGATCGTTTATCTTTTTGGACAAAATAACATCTTTATAGAGAGTGCGGGGACAAATTAGTTATATCAAAGACGGTCTTTATAGAGAGTGCGGGCATACTAAAATTCGAGATGTGAACGGACAAGAAATGTGAAAACATGAAGGAGGGAGGAGAGATAAGGAGGGTTCAAGTAGGACAATGTTATTATTGCTCTAATACTATATATAGCTCATCACCTCGAGATGTCTGTGATTTTCTCTCTAGTGGCAAATTACATGTATTTGTTAAACCTACGGTCCTCTCCGTCTCTCATCAACTCAAAAAACGCATATCTTTTTGTTTTCTTGTCATTTCATGTTTCGTTATCAAAATATTTCACTTTCAAATGAAGAAAAGCATAAAAATCCAAGCTTACACTCAAGGAGAAACAAAAGCATGTTAAGCATGAAAAATGTGATATATACACGTTGTGAGCGTTCATCCACACATCAGGCATCTTGTAAAGTATTTAACGGATCCAATCATCTTTGTTAACCCATGTTTTCTAAAAGTAAAAGCATGTTAAGCATGAAAAATGTGATATATATACTTTGTGAGCGTTCATCTACATCATCTCCAGTCGTCCATCAGGCATCTTGTAAAGTATCTAATGGATCCAATTATCTTTGTTCACCCATGTTTTCTAAAAATCGTTAATATATTCACACACTAGCTCTTTAAACTTATCTTAAATCTATATCAATAACAAAGAACTTGAATCTTTAATCATTTGAGATGAACAAGTTGTTTGGTGTTTACTCGTAGTTGTAAGCTTAGTTCATGTAAACTTGTTTCTTTATAAAATTCCATATTCTGATATTCATTTATCTCATTTTGTACATTTTGTCTCATATGGCCGATATTAACATTATTAAAACAAATGTTAGGCAAGAAAAAAGTTACCTTTAGGTTGGATGGTGAATATTGTTCAATGAACCTGGCCATGATAATTACATAATTGGTAAGTCTAGATTTAATTGAATCCATTTCAAAAGTATGTTTATATAAAACAAGGTAAAATATGTTTGTGGTTGGAATTATTTTAGACCTTATAATAGGCATTATCCAAAACGAGAATTTCAATATTCATCTAAACGAATTCACGCATTGACCAACACTTTTCTTCATACTCTATTAAATAATTTACAACATGGTTTTGAAGCTAAAATATTATATACTATTAGGGTTGGTGCCTCTGTGATACAAGCAAAGCACCTAAATTAAAAAAAAGTGTTTAGTTTAAATACTACATAAGTAAAAGAAATTCGCTGTTGTGAAAAAACTATAATATCACCTCGTGTGTTTTGATAAGCATAGCTCATAATAGGAGTGAACTTCTACTAATTTCTATGATGAAACTGTTGCATTTTTTGATTAACATCAATCACCTCAAAACCAACCACTAACTACATCATGTGATTATGCTTAAATTATTATACTTTAAGTTTCTCCTACCTTAACCATATATAGCCTAAAAGCCATGCTTAAACTAATAGTATGTTTTTTTCCCTTTCAATTAAGTGACTAAAGAAGTTGTAGTCATTTAATTAAATAGGCTTATTAAAATCAATTGTTTGTTTTTTTATTAGAGAGTAGTTTATTGTATATTTTAAGAGTAGTATATGTTTGTGTTAAAAGAAATATTAAGTCATAAAAGGTAAAGTATAATCACATACCTATTAATAGTTTAATATGCATCTATATTATAGGGTCATCAACCGAGCATTAACCTTGAAACTCATGATAATTATATGAGAACTCGATAGATCTAAAAAAAATACAAGTCATTTTAGCATAAATATAAATTAAAAAAAAACTCTTTACTATAGTCCTATATATGGTGTATAAGTTACCTGGATTACACGCAATAGCAACAAACTAAAACTAGTTTTACACCGGTCCGATGGCCGGGTGATTTCATATCATTATGTTGTAACTATCTCCTTTTTGTATTCTAAACAAAAACACCATTTGTTTAAAACTAATGTAACTTGTTAGCATAAAGACAACCGACTATATTAAAAAAAAGCCACAAAACAATGAAAATCAATAACTATATATTGAACGACTGAAATGTGAGAACGTGTCATGCTGACTTGCAAACGATAGACGAAAAACTAAACAACTACAAATCTCATTCATATATCGTTGAATGGAGAGAAACAAGTAACAAAACATATTAACCAATAAGTAGAAATTAAATTTTGTGTTAATTATGTTGTTATGACAATTGAGAAATATTCAATACATCCATATGATCCAAGAATTATTTTTTTATTAAATTCACAAAAATACATCACAAAATCATGCAACCATTTGGACCACAAATAAATATCCAATACAACCATTTTTTTATTAAATTCACAAAAATTCATCATAAAATATAAAGGAAAATGTGTTGGGTATGATGTGAGTATATAATACACAAGTTAGATTTAATTTGGTGGGATGTACTTGACTTCAAATTAAGTATAAAAAACATTTTGATTTATTGTTTGTCGAAACAAATTCAGCTTTGTGGAGATGACTAGTTCTTTTGTGGATAGGAATCTGCAACATAACATACGAAACACATGTTATAACTTTTGTATGAAACAATATAGTAGTATTATAGATTTTTGTTATATAAAAACTAAAAATAGGTCAAATAGGTGATGAGTTGAGTTTGAATAAAACTTCTTCCAAAAATAGGTCATATAAAAAATCCCGAAAAATTTATGTTATAACTCACTATTATATTAAATTGTTTGCTTGCTAAGAAGAATAAGTCTATAATTATATATCATATGGTCAAACAATATCCGCTCCTTGGTTTGGTTGTGTTACTTTTAAAGACAAAAAGGATACATCTAGTTAAGAATTATAAGGAAAAACATTAAATAGACATGTTTATAAAGTTATTGTTAAAAAAAGATAACACCAAATTTATGATATACAAACTAAAAAGATCCATAACAAATCCAACATTAAAAAAACCCAAACAACGTGCTTTTATCAAAACTACATTCTATATATTAAAAAACATGTTTCTTTACATTCAGAATAAAATCAGTATTTGCTTAAAATAAAAGTACAACACATATAACTTGTGACTATAAAATTAAAGGATTAAAAAAATTGAAGGATTAAAAAAATTATAAGGTCCGGCCAATGTATTAGTTACTTGAATTACAAAAATTATATCTATATTATAAGGTCATCAACCTAGCATTAACCTTGAAACTCATAATCATTTAATTTTAGACCTTGATAGATTAAAAAAAATATAAGTCCCTATAGCATATATATAAATCAGAAAAACGTAACCCTTTTACTTATATATGATGTATAAGTCACTTGGATTACTCACAACAGCAACAACCTAGAATTTCAATTTATCAAAAGACAAATGTGTCCGCTTAATACATAAAAAGCAAAACAACGTATATTTATTTTATTATAAATAAATTATTTATTTATTATTAAGTTTAGAAACATATTATTACAAAATAGACAAAGTAATCAAACTTATAAAAAATTTACATAAAGATAATTTAATTAGGGTTCCTTTATTTAGACACCCCACAATTTTTAAATCAACACCCCTGTACCCTATACGCCGCGTATGGGTCCATACGCGGCGTATAAGGTACATTCTTGATTTAACGTTTTATACCCTATACGCTGCGTATGGCTCCATACGCGGCGTATAGGGTACATTGTTGATTTGACGTTTTATACCCTATACTCGGCGTATAGGACCATACGCAGCGTATAGGGTTTGACATTTTATACCCATACGTGACTTATGACCCATACGTGGAGGAGCTATACGCCGCGTATGGCCCTATACGCGACGTATAGCTTATATATTTATTTTTTTTAATTTTTTGAGTTTTAATATATATATAATTTTTTTTAATTTTTTGAGTTTTTATTATTTTAATATATACATAATTTAAATTAAAATTATTTAAA
>BJCN01289489.1:0-13481 GCA_018326445.1 Flaveria brownii
ATTAGGTTGTTCTTTCTCACCCGGTATGCAATGCTTTAAGTATCTTAAGCTGTGATTTTGAACGTTGGAATTGTTTAAAGTGAGTACAAAACATAAAGTTGCCATTTGCAATTAAGTCTTAAATTTAAACATAGTGTTGGAACTGTGGATGTATGAATTGGTGGGATCATTCACTGATCTGATTTGATCTATTTTCCAGTTTGGGGGATGATGATTCAATCCATGAGATGGTACATGATATGAACCCTTATCTAACTAGTTCAACTAAATGAATCAATATACTCTTTTGCCCTTTTCACTCAAATTGTTGGGATGAAATATCTACTAAATTTAGTAAGCAGTAAGTATTGTTATAAAAAGGACCTATATCGAACAACTCTAACGCACCTGTGCTTGCACTATGTAAGTTGTTGAAGTATAACATCCAATTTTTTTAAAAAATAAAACGTTTTTTACAAAGCAGTTTGTATCAGTTTGTATCATGCTACCACTCAACTTTTACCTGTACAATCAAATCTATAATGCACCTAATTTTTTGATTAAAAAATATTAACAGACTAGGATAAATATAAAGTTTTGAAAATTAAGAAAAAAATATGTTGGATTAATTGCCATACTTTTGTTTGATCGTTATACGTTTTAAATTTTTTTGTTTTCTACTTTTTTCTAACTTTAAAGTGAATTTATTTTCTACAATTCAGAATAAAACAATGCTTTGAAATATGTTATTTAACAGTTTGGAGCTACTGGGGTTAATTGATCAATTATGATACATACTTTTTGGAACCACTTGATTTCTAATTTGATTTTCAGTGGTGGTGTCTTCAAATTATAGGGCTATTCCAAAGCTCATGTTGCTTTTCAAGTTTTCGTGTTATATTATGAAAGTTATATCATAGAATATACTTGTTCTCATAGAATTTGAGATACTATACCTTACAGTCTTGTATGGTACAACGAGAATACTTCCAAGTATGTGGTAATAAGTGTCTCAGGCAATATAGGTCTTACAAAATAACCTAAGGTGTTATATTTTAGTATTTTACAGTACTCCATGTAAAGTGCATTGCTGTTTATATTATACAACTTACAGCTAACAGATTGCATCTTCCTTGATATGGTGGTTTACATTTTGATCTTGATGGTGTTGATCGATTTGGTTCATTTAAGGGGGTATTTGGATTTGTTTTCTAATTGTAATTGTATTTGGGTAACCTGCTTTTGTTTATGATCATCTGGCTATTTAGGGTCGTATAATCAGTTTGATACTAGCTGCAACTGATTATCCTACAATGGATTTTATTTTTATTTTTTTACTTTTGTACCCTTATATTATTGATTACTTCATCTAATAATTTGAATATCCTGACACTAACACCATCAATAGCAATTATTATAGCTTCTAGTGGCAGAAACACATTTAAACACTTTGGTCTGTACCAATCTTTGTTAGTTTTGGTTATCTAATTTGTGTTGCACACACACAATCTAACTGTGGAAAAGTAAAAGAAAAGACACAAGGATTTACGTGGTTTGGTGACTTTGGTCTCAGTGAATGACCTGCGTCCATGGACTGCAACTAGGGTTTCTTTCTATTACTTAGGTGCTCAAGGAATTACATATACAAATATACAATGCTGTTCATATGTAGGAAATACATTAGGGTTTCTAACTTAAGGATCAAGAAACAAAACCGGGCTAGCGACCCCTTTTTCCTTGACATTGAGATTCGGCTTAGCTGCCCAATTCGGTCCGAGACTCCATAAAACCAAACAATTCCGTTTTTTAAAATCATTAATGTAAAGTGGCCCGATAGCTGTTGACTTTTTTTGAGATTGAATCTACTAATTGATCTATTCTAGTTCAACAACAGTGCTCTATATTTGGGGATTTCTTTGTTTAGCTGGAAATTGACATTTTATATCATCACTCATGATAAATTTTACTCTTTCAACCTCTAGACATAGTTTTTATTTAGAATTGGACAATAATTGAACTATCAAAAGTTTTCTTCTTGTGACAGCTTGGCAGAAGGGTTCGGGACATGAGGGAGACTAGAACAGTTCCCACAACTCAGAAGTTTGAAAAAAAACCATCAGTGGCTATAAAGGGGCTAAATAATTTACAGTCATTTTCACGTGCCATGGAACTTGTAGATCCTCTAGGACTTGGGTAAATACTCGTTCTCTTATCTAATCTCTACCTAAATAGTGATATTCATAGAGGGATCAACATTTTAAATCTCACATGCCTTTCTTTTTTTCTATACTTTCACTTATGTGACTAGAGGTGGCTATATCAACCCATTTGCTTATATATGGACCTGTTTGGATTGGGTTTTATCTCAAACTGGTCAAATTGTTGAATGGATAGTATGGGTTGAAAGTCGGCTAAAGGCTATATCTAATGTATGCAACCTCTTAAATCAAATCGTCTTTGAAGATTTAGATTACTATAGCAATGCTATTGTTTTTGTAGTTTAAGATAACACATAGTATAGTTATATATTAAGTAAAATTCAAAAAATTGGACAGAAGTGTTTGCATGTCAGCTGAACTAACACCACTTAAAAATGACCCGTTTTAATCCAAACCTTTTCTGACCTGTTTCTCAACCAGCCCACCTTGTCACCTTTACTTATCATCCTAGTTCTCCTTTGTCTATGAGTTTCTGCTTTTACTTTCTTCTACCATGCTGGTTCTTGACATCTATTATCACATATGAAATACGAGTCATATTGGAGTCCTTTTGTTTTATGTCATAAAAAATGCAGGCCCCACCAAGTGGTGCAATTTCAAGGCCCACAAAATGGGCAATAGGTGGATTTAGGAGTAGATTTTAGGGTGTGTGTGTGTGTTCGCCTTTCAGAAAAAAAAATGCATGTCAATTATTAGTTCATGAGTTTTCAACTAATTGTCATTATTAATAATGGTTAATATTTATTGCAGTGTTATAGACAACAGAACCTTGAGATTGGTCAATGAATATGCAGCAAGTTCTCCGGCCAACTCTGAGAAAGTAGATTCGGATGTTCGAGGTACTCTTAAATAGCGAGTTAGAGACTATTGTATTATGCTTTCATGTAGTTATCTTTTTTAGAATTACATTTAATATAGTGATAAGTAGATGTACCCTTGTTGCGGATATGCTGCATGATGCTTTAGTTAATCGTATGATTATCCATGCGGACCTTGCTCTCATGTATCTACTATGCAGTATCGGATAAAGTGGATGGTTTAATTAACTCGTGAGGAAACATGAGTCATAAGATACAATCCGATTGAAGTAATTATGTATGTATATGTGGTTCTAATGGAATGTTGTGATGTATACAACTTCTAGGGCCTTTACGTTTGTGCATCTTATCTAGTAAAGTTATGTATGAGCATCTTAATCATTAGGGTGACTTAAATATTTATAACTACATAGACCATGTAAGGGTGGTTGGGGGTGTGGCTATAGTTATTTTTTAGTTGTGTGATATCTAGTGTTTTAATGTTTCTTTATTGACTTTATTTTTAGTCTTAAACAATAAGTGTGTCTTAAACAATAAGTGTGATATTGCAATAAAGGATTTAATTAGCAAGGAAATTTTAAACATCTCAACGGTTAGATCAGGAATTAGACGTGAACGAGTAACATAAAACAATATCTATCCTTGTAATTGTGATTCCAACTTGCCCACTAGTCTTCTAATATTATCCAAATCTTCTAACAATTCTACATTACCTGGATATAACTAGATATTAAGATTCACAGTTGAATCAACTTCTTTTTTGTCTAGCATACCTGCCATATCAAAAAGGTTAAGTTATATTCGGATTTCCAATGATGGCGAATTCTTATCAGATTTTAGGAAAGGTATATTATCTCATAGTTACAAGGCCAAATATTGTTTTCTTGGTAAGTGTTGTTAGTGGGTTCATGTGTATCTCTCGTTCTCGTCATTAAGATACTGCAATTCCAATACTTGAGATACCTTAAGTAGGAAAATATGCAAGTCACGCAGGGTGTCCTTGGTATTAGACAATATTATTAGGGTTATTAGTATGAGCCCACACGCCCAGTTACGTTTTAGGGTTTGCATTATATTCTCTATATATTGTAACCAAATCTTTCAATAATATTCAATTTACACTTGGTAATATAATCAAAGGCTTCATTGGCAACCACATCAAAGATGCTAGACGGTCCCAGTACATCAGGTTGATTAGCAGGGTCAACATGCAAGTCCACAATATGAGTTGGTGGAGTCCATCGTTCTTCCTTATTCTTTCTCTGATCTATTCACACATAGGATGGTTTGATGGATCGAGTCTCAAGATCTGAAGGGCTTTCTACTTTTCTGCATCGTAATCATAAGAATCCGTCATAGGAGGCAGAATCCATTAACAATTCTATGTTCTAGGAATATAAGAAGGTAAAATGTGAATCCATGGTTTCTCTCAACTCAAACATTGTGGACCTGCCTGCTTATCCTAATCAATGTAAGGATATGGCCTAGGGTTTTGGTTGGCGGTGGTTAGGTGGCATGTAGGTTAGGTGGCATGTAGGTTAGGTGACCTTTTGAATTACATTCCTTTACAATTTGGGACTAGATTGTCTTTTTAGAATGTATGTGTCATATGCATGTTGATTTTCGCTGTGTCTGGACAAGAAGTGTATCCTAGTTAGAAAAATGAATGATTGCTTTAGAAATACATGTATTTTTCTTCAGCAAATGGTAAAAAATGCAGCTGGCCGTTTTTGCAGTCTTATACTAACAAAAGTTACTTAACATATTACAGAGAAATTGATGTACTACTCTGAGAAATTTGATCCAAAATTGTTCCTATCCCGAGTTCACCAAGATACACCTGCAGCAGACTTGGAAGCTGGTGCTTTGGCTTTAAAAACAGATCTCAGAGGACGGACTCAACAGAGAAAACAATTGGTCAAAGAAAATTTTGACTGCTTTGTGTCTTGTAAAACAACCATTGATGGTAAGTAATGATCACAGAGGGCATAATGATCATTATAAGTAGTGATAATTTTTTTCTACAGATAGTGATGAGCATCCTATATTTTACAGATATCGAGTCAAAACTGAGAAGAATAGAAGAAGATCCAGAAGGATGCGGGACCTCACATTTATATAGTTCCATCCAAGGAGTTACCTCCATGGCCAATCGTGCCTTTGCACCCCTACTTGAAAGACAGGTTTAAACTTCTTAACTAGAGGTGGCAGGTTTGGTGGGTTGGGTGATGGGTTAGGTTTGGGTCAAAACACACATTTTTATTATTGATTGAAAGGGTCTGGGTTTGCTTGAGTGAATCACATTTTGTGCACATTATTAGAACATTAGAAATTGTTTGAGTCAAAAATAATTACAAGAATCCCAAGCAAAAATATTACAAGAATCCTGTTATTTCAGCTGTGATTAATCTTTTTCGAATAAAACAATTTAAGGGGTTTTATGCATTAATACTACAGCGTGGGTGGTTTTCCACCTGATTAACCCCTTTACTTTTAAGCCTTTCTTTCCTTCTGAAATTATCTGCTTAACCTCAATCTGCTAGAGATGAAAACTAACTGGACTGACCCAATAATATGTAGATGAGTCTAAATCGCCACTTCTCAGTTCTAACATTTTGAATCAAATTTGAGGAACAGTATTCAAAAAATTTTAATTTATTGTTTTCATTTTTTTTTCTGTAGGCTCAAGCAGAGAAGATTAGGTCAGTTCAAGGAATGCTTCAGAGGTTCCGCACTTTATTCAACTTACCAAGTGCAATTCGTGGCAATATTAGTAAGGGAGAGTATGACCTGGCAGTCAGAGAGTACAGGAAAGCAAAGTCAATTGTCCTCCCTTCTCATGTACAATAACTAAACTTAATATCTTTTTGTATTCACTGTATTTCCCTTCTAAGGATATGCAACTTATTATCTAATTCTAATATTGTGTTGACATATTTTGTAATATACAGGTTGGTATATTGAAACGTGTTCTTGAGGAGGTTGAAAAAGTAATGCAAGAGTTCAAAAGCATGCTTTATCGGTCTATGGAAGATCCACAGATTGACTTAACAAATGTAAGGACAATACATATACAGACTATAAAATCAAGTTATTAAAACAAATTATTTTGAATTTCATGATTTTATAAGGTCAGTTTTTCTAATATTATTCTTTTTATGTTTTTTGTAGCTTGAAAATGTTGTGAGGCTTTTACTGGAGCTGGAACCTGAGTCAGATCCTGTAAGACATTATCTAAACATACAGGTGAGAAGCTAATATAAAAACCATAGCTTGATTTTGAAATCACGTGAGCATTCGTACATTCATATACCCACATACACACACATGCACGTGTATACATATACATACACACTTGTGTAAATGCTTTCATTTTCTTTGTGTTTTGTTGATACCAGAATCATAGGATCCGAGGTTTGCTTGAGAAGTGTACTTTTGATCATGAAACAAGGATAGAAAACTTGCAAAATGAGTTACATGAGAAAGCACTGTCAGATGAGAAATGGAGGAAAATCCAGCTTGATTTAAACGAATCTGTAAGGAACGCTTCTTTTTCTTTTATTTCAAAACTATATATTATCTCTGCTCACCACCTAATACTTATTGAAGTTTTAATTTTATACTTCTATCAGGGTGCTGTTGATATGTTTACAAATGATTTGTTAATATTAAATTCACAACCAAGAGATTCAGGTTCTGAAGAACTTGATGCTCTGCGTGGAAGATACATACGAAGATTAACCGCTGTAATTGTTCATCACATACCAGCCTTCTGGAAGGTTGCCCTTTCTGTTTCAAGCGGCAAATTTGCGAAGGTTAAGTATCTTCAATCTCAGTATATTATTTTTCTTTCATACTGATACTTTAATCCAACTTTTTTCATGCAACTCTTTTAACAGGTGGGGGATGAAAAATATTCAAGTCATTCTCTTGATGAAGTGTCTGGAATGATACAGAACACTATATCTGCTTATGAATCTAAGGTGCATATTCTTTCGTGAAATCTTTGTCATATTAAGATATCATTTTTAGCAATGGTCTTCCCAGACCCTGCTTTCAGCGGGATACACTGTGTATGTTTGTTTGTTTATTTTTAGCAATGGTCTGTCATAGTTTTTGAAGAATTAATTAGTTGATTAACGAGTACCAATGCATTATGAAGTGCCTAAGAGTTTTTAGTCCAATTTATAAAATTTTGAGTATAAGTACTCAAGTGCTAGTGACAAACAAACAATTTATATTTTTACTACATTTTTTTAAACATTTCTTATGCTACGTAACTGTTCAGGTCCACAACACCTTTCTTGATCTTGGGGAGTCGAACATTCTTCGGCCATACATGAGTGATGCAATAACAGATATATCTAAAGCATGTGAAGCTTTTGAAGCAAAAGAAGCGGCACCTTCTATTGCAGGTATCTTGACTTAGTTGACCTTTGCTCATCCATCTTTCTTTGTTCATCGGCTTATCCTGATCGTCCTACTTTCTGATAACAGTTGCAGCTTTGCGCACATTTCAATATGAGATCACAAAAACTTACATACAAAGGCTTAGTTCATGGATGAGATCTTCAACCGAAGAAATATCAAAAAACGAATTGTGGGTCCCAGTTTCTGTTCTAGAAAGAAACAAATCTTCATACACAATTTCTCACTTGCCTTTAGCATTCCGTTCAGTTATGATCACTGCAATGGATCAGATAGATAAGTAAGTACAAATATTATTTTGATATATTATTGGTTTTAAAATTTTAAAAATAGTGCCTGAGGCGTGCTTAAGGCGTGAGGCTCTAGAGGCAATCAGGAAAATGCCTCAGGCCTTGAGGGAGCGTTTCAAGCACATCTAGGTCAAATTTAGTCAACTTTGGTCAAGATTGGGTCTGTAAAAGATGATACGTAGAAACAACCAAGGGATGGTGAGATTATGAATGATTTACATGATAAAAAAAGCCAATATGTAAAGAAGTTGAGACAGTGCAACTTTTGTTGTACACATGGCTTATTTGATTGTACATAGAACGAGGCCTCACATACATGAGGCTCTCGCCATATGCCTCACACCTAGCGCCTCAGCTTTTCAGACTTAAATGCCTCAGAGCGCCTCACGCTTCTTTAAACTACGATTGCCCTTTTTAAGCACATGGTGGCAATTTAGTGCTGTGGTGAAAACGCTTTTAGTGGTATATAACTCACCTCCTTACTCAAGAGCTTGGTTTGCCATGGATAAAGATGTGACAATATTATTTTTCAGGATGATGCGGTCTTTAGGGGGAGAAGCAACAAAATCAGAAGATGCTTTTGTACTCTTTCAAGAAACTCAAGAATCTGTTAGGGTTTCATTTCTGAACTGTTTGCTCGATTTTGCTGGTACGAAGAGGGTCATTTACTGCCTTTATCTGTGAACATATGAGGTGGCAAATGGGCAAGTCGAGCAATATGGGTTAATGCATAAAATGGGTATATTTGGGTATGGTTCGGGTTGGACCTGTAACAATATATGTTCAAAATTCGTAACTTTTTTTGTTAATAATTAGTGTCGACATGATTACAAAATTTATATTAATTCTATAGTAGTCTAATTTCTTGAGTAATTTGATCTAAGAGTATCTTCTGAAAAGATACACTTTGGGTGATTTTAACCCCTATTATCTACTTGACTCGTTTCCTTTATGCTATTATTTTATTTGCTCAGTTGACCCATTAGAAATAAAACATAACCCTAATCGACCCATTCATAAATGAATTGATCTAAACTGACACATCTACTTATTACCAATCCCTTTGGTGCACATAATTAGGTTACTTGGAGCAGATTGGAAGTGAGCTCGGTCAGAATATATCAAATAAAGAAAATTCATCATTCCAAAATGGATATCCTGAAGAAAATTCATTTGAGCCACTACCTGGAAGTATTACCAATCCCCACCAACAATTGTTGATGGTGTTGAGTAACCTTGGATTTTGTAAAGATGATCTTTCTCGTGAAATGCATCATAAATATAAACACATCTGGATGCAGCCCAGGTACGTCGAGTAGTATTATATTTGCCCAATTTTGTTTTTGCTATTTTAATCTTGGTTTAAAAAAAAGAACTTGTGCTTCATTTGAGGGCGTTTTTGTGCTTCAAAGTGTTGTACTTTTAGCTAAAACGGTTGTTTCTGTGCTTCAAATTGATTTATGGTTATAGTTTGGGTAGGGGATGCTAAAACCCAATGGGATATATAAACAATATATATAAAATTACCTTGCGCCTCACGACTCGCGTATGAAAAGCCCGCACCTTTGCACTTCCGATCTAACCTTGTCGCCCTTTTCGATTTTTAA
This sequence comes from Flaveria brownii, assembly GCA_018326445.1. Classification (NCBI taxonomy): domain Eukaryota; kingdom Viridiplantae; phylum Streptophyta; class Magnoliopsida; order Asterales; family Asteraceae; genus Flaveria; species Flaveria brownii. The sequence continues at coordinate 9,342 of BJCN01289489.1, forward strand.
AACCAAGATTTTAAATTTTAATTGGTTGATTGGAGTATAAACCTGTAAATAACATAGTGTTGTCAATATAATTTGGGATTTAAAAATTAAGTTACTTTAATAAGGTTTGGATTTGCGTAAGAATGTTACTGTCACTGTTGTTTTCAGTCAAAAGATGACCATTTGTTGACTGGATATGTTCTTGCAGTACATGGATATGTATTTATTGATGACATTATAGTTGTTTGATAAGCATGTGTTTTTGTTCAAAGATGATTGGTCACTTTATTTTCCATGTTCTGATTTCATTTCGTATTTACCTTATTTTTAATTTGTCATTTGAACAACAAACACCAAATTGACACCCCTTATGTTGCAATGCATATGAATATTCTTTGGAATGCCAAAACTATAATTTGACATATTAAAGGTGTCTTTAATTAATATGACACTGATAGTACAATCATTTTCACCGACAATAATGCCTAAGCATTTCATGAGGAAAAAAACTAGTTATTTGTGTGTTTCCACCCCAGGAAATACATTTTTGTGATTATCGTGGAAATAAAATCTATATAATATATGAATCACATTAGCACTATCGAACACGTATAACACCTGATATAATAGCAGCTCTTGTTTATTTTTGGACAGAAACTAGTAGATATGTAATATCATACCGTTCTATTTGAAACCATGTTGATTTGATTGTGAAACCATGTTGATTTGATTGTTCAGTTCCATTCCAAAAACCCGTAGACAAAATTGTGGTTTCTCCTTACTCTTGCATATTACCATTTTTTTTACTTTGAATTACTACCACAGATTATTATTTTTTATTTTTTTTAATGAATTTATCCTCCATCTACAAGGAAGATTCACTTGTTCAAAATACTTTTTGCCTCTATCCATGGGGGTTGTTTGGATATGCTGTTTTTAGAATGATAACTGTGACTGAGGAATCAGTATAAGATAAATTATAAACTATTGGATCCTTGCAGGGGGAAAGATGAGGTGGATGATGATGTGGATGATCTGGTTAGGTCTTTCTCTGGTCTTGAAGAAAAAGTCCTTGCACAATATACTATGGCTAAGGTTCAATATTTCTGTTCTCTAGTCTGATTTTTTCATGCAATGTTATTGTATTTGAATGTTAATAGATGTGTATTCATATATTCTTAAGTATTATTGTATTTCGTTTGTCGATTGTTTCTGCTTGCTTTCCAGGCGAATCATATTAGAACAGCTGCTGTGAACTATTTGTTGGATGCTGGAGTGCAGTGGGGTGGAGTACCTGCAGTGAAGGTGAGGGCTTCTTAAATAATATTCAATCCTTATTTATTCTTTCTTTTACCTTTAGCTATAAACCTATATTTCCATGCTTTGCAGGGCGTGCGTGATGCTTCTGTGGAGTTGCTGCACACTCTTGTAGCGGTGCATGCAGAGGTATTTTCACTAGGAACTTTTTTCACTCATATTATATAGAGGTGACGTTTTCTATTTCAGTTATGTTTTGCTCTAGCTGGTCAGATGGCTAAAAGAATTAGTTTATAACAGAATGGGCCAAATTTGGTTGAAGAACACCCAAGCCCAAAAGTGTGTTTGTATTGCATGAATATCTTATTCTAAAGAAAATTGAACTGTTAGTGAAATATTATGATTTACCACCTATTATAGAATGTAAAATTTTTGGGTCAACCCATCGCTCCTCGTTATGACCCTATATGACTTGTGACCCAACCCACCCAATTTTGTCACCTCTAATATTTGGTTACGGGTGGGTCTTATGGGGGTTCTTTATTTGCATATTTCTGAATTTTCTGGCAACCTTGATTGCAGGTATCTAATGGTTGTAAACCTTTGCTTGACAAGATACTTGGAATTCTCATTGAAGGCCTAATGGACACATTACTCAGCCTTTTTCATGAACATAAAGACACTGATATAAGGATATTGGATGCAAATGGTTTCTGCCAGCTCATGCTTGAGGTAAACCCTTTAGATGCTTTTAGTTGATGTCCATGTTACAGGGTTGTCTTTTATAACAAATATTTTTGAAACGTGCTAGTATCTCTCATGGTTTTGGAATAAATCCTGAATTTTGCAGCTTGAATACTTTGAGACCATATTGAATCAGTATTTCACTCCTGAAGTGAGTGAATCTCTGAGGTCATTACAAGGGGTAATATTAGAAAAGGCCACCGAGAGCTCATCTGAAGCCAGTGATACTCCAAAGCACCGTCGCCGTGCAACACGCGGGAGTGATGATTTGCTTGGAGATGACAAACAGGGGACCGTATCACCTGATGAACTTATTGTAAGACTGTCTCATTTTCTATTAAAAATGGTGCATTTATGTATCAATGAATTTTTACTTTTAATCCAAGATGGATGGACTCAAATGCAGTCTCCTATATTGTGGTCATTTAAAGAATCATTAGTAGTTACCAGTTAGATATTAGGATGATATAATGGGTCGGGTGGGCAGGTAAACGTAGAATTTTTAGTGTGGGTTGATGGGTTGATTGGTTAATGGGTTGGGTTTGATTGACCCCACACACACTTTTACCTATTTAACATTTTCTTACAAGTATTGTTATGTTAAACTAGGTTATACAAACTATATTATTATGTCAACCATCAAATAAGGTTTAATCAACCGATATTGGTGGTTATACGCATTTTAAATTTATAATACACTTCAGACAACTATTTTGACCCGTCAACTTTTATGTTCAACTTATTTTACCCACTTGTGGCACAATATTACCCAAATCGATCCAAGTATTAGTATATGGGTCAAAACTGCAACCACTAAAAACACTAGGAAAACAAATGAGGATAATATTTTACTAAATTTGATGGTATTGCTTTTAGGCCCTTGCCCAACAGTGTAGCACTGAGCTACTACAATCAGAGCTTAAGAGGACTCAGATTAACACAGCATGTTTTTTGGAGTCACTTCCCTTGGATCCTGTTCCCACAGCAGCTAAAGTAGTATCAGTGCCAGTATCAGGACCAGGTTATGGTTCGTTTAGAGGGTCAATGGACTCTCCGAGCAGGAGTTATGGGGCCAAGCAAGCTGTCGGGTCCCCGAGTTTTTCAAGGCCCAGAAGGAGATAAGATTTGTCAACACTATTCGGATGTTGAGTTAATAATAATATGTAATATTGAGAACATATGGTGAGCCGCAATTGTGTGTATCTAGATGTTAAGTAATTACCAGTTTTTAATCTTGTCCTATGTAATTTTTAGTATGCTTGAACTTCTTTTTGTTGTACATACATACCAAAATATGATTTGCCGTCATTAATATGTAATTCATTTTTTGAATTTATCACTACTAACGTTTTGGTAAATGCACATAGTATACATGGGTTTAATAGCGAGTACATTAACATTTAATGTAAATTTTCTTTGATAATTTGTTAGACTAGATGTACTAGACATTTTAAGGTGGCTAAAAATGATAATATGGACACAAATGAGACTTCAAATACCATTACAAAATAGTTAAGAGGGGCTCCAAACCTATAAGGTTTCAAGCATTTAACAAGTGTCAAACATAATTTTTCATATACTATTGTTTTTCTACATTAATAGGGGCTTTAAATACTAGTTAAATACTGCATTCAATATAAAATAGATTTTAGTAAAATAAATTTTTTCTACATGATATTTAGATGTCATTTTAATTAAACAACTACTATACATAATCTCATAATCAAATCTAAAATTAAATTACTTTAAGCTACTTTCCAAATTTTAGTAAAGATTGGCTTGTATACGGTATTAAGTAATTATTGAATATTGCAATATTATAAAAGCCTTTATATTTTATACCACTTGGTTAAAACTAGAACTTATATTAAATTGTTAGAGAAAATATTGAAAGGACCATATATTTGTTTTTTATTAAAACATTCGATGTATAAATGGTTAGAGTAAAACTAAAATATATAAACAAACAAACAAACAAACCCAGTATATCCCACTCAAGAGCAGGGTCTGGGGAGGGTAGGTGTAGGCGAGTCTTTCCTCTATCTTGTTAGGTAGAGAGACCGCTTCCAAAGAGACCCCCGACTCGGTAGCAAAAGGCATACAAATATCAAGACAACAAACACTAAATCATCCAACACATAGCATACAGAATACCAAAAA
>BJCN01289526.1:0-11722 GCA_018326445.1 Flaveria brownii
GAACCGAGTACCGGATTACTTTTTATAATTTTCGCATGTTTGGGATGGGTATAAGATAACATAATATACCTGTTTACCCGAGTATATACCCTAAATATTTTTTTTGTTATTTTAATTGTATCATGTTTATTTTTAAGTTAGTTTTATAATATCATATTATCTTCAAGCTCGTTAGTTTAAATATTTATCTCATTCAGCCAATATCTACTTGAGTAATTCGGCAATTAAACTTTTGACTCTCCTTCAAACCCTAGCTACTATCGGAAGAGAGTAAGGAAGGCATTAATGAATATGTTTGGTCGAAAGGAGATAGTGATAAAGAGATTTGGCCGAAGTGTCGATAAGTTACCCGATGTGGACGAGTTTTTGGGCGGGTATGAGACACTTTTATAATTGATAATGGGGTTAGGAACTTAGTCACCTAAACTTCTTAAAACTCACCCCAATGTTATCTTTACTTTCAGATGGTAATGTTCTCAGAGTTTAAGGACAAATAATATAAATTTAAGAGATAAGTAGGTGTTTTAGTTTGTTAAAACATATAAAGTTCTAACATGAAAAAAAGATTATTGTCTTTTGAATCTCTCTTTTGATAGATTCATATAAAAGTGTTTTTGTTATTTCAAATTTCGAGGCTATTTTCTTCCATTGACACGTTTTAGGCAAAGTTAGTAGAAAGGAAACATTTTATTTACTTAAAATAAAATACAAATTATTTTTCAAGACAAACATGAAATATAAATAGAAATCACTAATAAACGAGTAAATGTCTAAAGTTTTAATTTATTCATCCCTTCAAACATCATTTATTAATAAAGTGTATATTTTATTGGTCTGAATTGCTTGTTAACGGTTAATGTCAACATGTTAGTGTTAACTAATAAAAAATTCAGAACTTTAAAATCATTCGATGAATATCATAGTCGTAGGCTTCTTATTTTGATCCATAGTTTGCAAACATATCTGTGGTATGAACCGATGCTAATTTAAGAAAAAGATCTATAAACACTAAAAGCGTCTCCAAATCCGACCCAATAATGAAACATGTCGGGGCGATACTGATCCGGTTTCAAGCCAACCACATGTTTAAAACTAGTTTGTGACCACTTCATTGGGACCGATTAAACCTAAACCAAACCAGATAAACCTGGTTTCAACTTGAACCGATCATTTCCACTGTAAAAACTAGATTGAACCCGAACCGGTTTTGACCATTGTTGACCCAACCGGATTTGGGAAAAAACAAAAAGTGCACCCTGAACATGTGTTACCTGATTGCTATATTTTTTATTACTTTGATGCGAATAATACACATTCAAAAGTAGACGTAAGACGTAATAGACGGATTGGTTGGACATATTAGGTAACATGACAGTAAGAACCATTTTTGAACTTGGCCCATGAAATGTTACACCGAGACCATGCTTGACCAAAAATTAAAATGTTATTGTGGTTAAACTGACAAATTTCTAGTTAAATATTACATTTACTAATAATTTATGGGTTAACAAAAAGATAACAAAGCTAAAAAATAATAATAACAAGATAATACAACAAACACATTTTCCCAGGTGTAGAACTTGCTTCATATTTTCCCAGCAAGTCTGAGGTAAATCTTACCGCATCGAGCGTCCGGGGTTAGATCACCGCATCGAGCGTCTGGGGTTAGATCTTGTCATTGATTCTAGAAATCTAAACATCCATCGATCAAGCATTCCTGTCAAAAGTAATACAGAGAATAATAAATAATTTGTATTTGTTAAAGACATGTAATAAATATATTAATATGAGTCATTCATAACTAAATTAGCATAGAACCGTCCTTCCACCTAAGAAACTAGCCTGATAATCAAAGACATGATTATCAAGACAAACATTAATGAACAGAAAATAGATTTTTGGTGATCTCAGATACGTGAAGGACGTTGGATATGATTGAAAGTAAAGTGTGAGTGAGCTTTGGAGAAATCGACATGAAGGATGGAAAGGACCTTTACCAATATCAACATTTTTGCATGATGTGTTTCCAAGGTATCCATGCTTATCAAGTTCAACGTTGACACTAGTTCTGATAGTCACTTAAGTCATTATTGCCACATATCAATGATGATTGTTGTTTTAGTGATAATTGTAAAAGGCTTAAGAGTTGAGGGTCGCAGCTAGAGTCCAAGAACTAAAGCAATGGAGCCAGCTTGAGCAACCATCTGTTGTTGAATGGTGAAAAGATGAGTGTCTTTGAGAAGGCTGGAAGTTAAGAACATAGTTGGTTTGTGAAATGACAGCTAGAGTTTGAAGGTTGATTGCCACACGATGGTATCAATGGTGGGATGATCAAATCAGCTAAAGCAACAACAATATTCCACGACGACGATAAGTGGCCAAGTTATATGTCAAGTTCCCTAAACTAAAAGCACATAATCTCCACGCATGAGCTCGTGATTGCCGAGAAGTTCATGGAGTTTGGTGAGTTGCGATAAGGAAGCAAGCAAGACCGTTATATTCGTATGGCTGAACCAGAGCTTTGTCTTTGAGATGTTCGCCTATGGAAACAAGGGTGTCAACATGTTATCACGTCCAACAGAGGTAAGCATCCATGATTCCATCATCATGCATTTCGATCTTCGCTCATGTATTGTGTAGGTTTGTACTGAGCAACACAAAAGTCTAGTGCAGACACATCTAGAATGTGACAAAATGAGGCCTCAAAGATATGGAGTTGCGAAGCATTCGAATGTGCATGTCATCGAAGATCCAAACCTTATAATTAAGGTTTTATCTTAAGAGGCAATGCACAATGCTACACATTAATGGGACTAAGGTAGAGATCGTAGCAAGAAAGGAATAGATACATCCTCCCAAGTATCTTGTTAGGTTGTTGCTTACGAGGAAGGATTGAAGCATAGCCTTCTAATAACCATAGTAGGGGAGACAAACTAGCCGAGTAGAGTACAACATTGTCAATTTCTAAGAAGGCGATGAGATAGCCATCGTAATGACAAAGGCACTGGTGAAGGTTTAGAGGTTGATTTGATTAAGGCCGCAATGACGACACAACTAAAGTCACGTTTAGGGTGATCAGTGTTGGGATCAAGTAATGTGGTGTTTTTTTTTAAAACAAAGTTACTTATCGTTTTCCATCCCTCAAAGCATAAGAGATGGGTAAAACTTTATTTGTTGAAACAAAATCTATGATGTCCTTATACTACCACAAGTCTACAAACACCAAAAACCACCACACACGACATCAAAATCATCCACAACCCAAACCCTATCAACCACCATTACAAACATAAAAATCATCAACAACCCTAACCCTCACAGCTACGAACATCATGACCATCCACAACCCTAACCCTAGAGAAAGGGTAATATCATACTAAAGAGGGGAGAAGATCGTCTGAGCCATTAAGGTGAAGGTCGTTGCAATATTGCAATGTTGGCTGAAACAATACGAGGGTGGAAAGCAAGTTGTGTGAGGGTGGTGCGAACATGTGAGAGTGATGCGTACATGTCTTGCAATAGTGCAAGGTTGGTCGAAAGCATTGTGAAGGTAGACATATTCAAAATTGCTTATCCTGATGTTCCTGCCTATTACCCAGCCCGACCGACATACCCATTTCGCAACCTCTATAGTCCATTTACCTTGATGTTAATTAAAGGTTCTAAACCTCTAGCATAAGAGTTATGACAAACCTGTTAAAGCAAATGTACCACCTAGCACTGCACATAATCGAGTTATGAAGTGGAGAAAATTGCGTCGTTCTTCTTTGATGGTAACGGTAATTGGTGAAAGATCATATAAAAAGTAAACCGCTGAAATCACATAAAAAATGATTAATACCTTATTTAAAAACATGACTTTCATCATGATACCATAATACGCAAATAATAATCCATTTCAGAAACAAACCTGGCCATGTTCTATCATATTCATTCATTGGGGAGAAGTATTCGGTAACAGAGAACTGATTGGTAGGTAGGACTTCTTTTGATATGTATTTATACCCAGTCGGAACAATCTACAATATGCATAATGGATATCATATTATGATATACGAAAAGAATTTTCTACTTGACTTCTAACTGCGAAATTATTGTAATTTTAACTTTAACTAACAAAAAGTATTTCTTGGATAAAAATATTTATAACTCAAATACAATCTGATCTGCTAGAAAAGATATTTGATTTAACAAAATGAAATTCCCAATATAAATTTAAGTTTCAAGGATATTTGTATATGTATTTCATAATAATAATAGCTATAGTTATTGAATGAAAGTAAAAATTAGATTTTGGGAAAGATACACACGTAAATTAACCTTTATGTAATATTTAAATGTTCCACTGGCACCATATAGAATTCTGTTAGTATCATCAAGAGGATTATGGAGTCCTGGATACTTTGGCCCAAAAGACAGATCATGAATCACATGGCTGACATTAACATGGGTAGCTCCTTCAAAAATCTGCAGAAACAAAGCACATGTTAAATAATTATAAATGATTAATAAAGTAGATAACAGATGTGCTTTTTACTAACCATCTGTGCAACAAAAATATTTAAACCATGAACTGAAATATGGAAGTTTCCAGCTACTCTTTGAACATCCAAAACTCCATAAACCTAATTCAGTTTAGGAGAATGTTAGTGTCTTAATAATGAACAATGTATCAATAAAAGTTACAAAACTAAGAGCATACCCGGCACCCTTCTCCATTAGCCAATGCTTGCTTGACATTCTTAATCATACTTTCAGACGCATCATCAAATTTATCCAGATGTACTTTTTTGTCTGAATCTGCATGGTGATCTGTCTCGTTTTCTGGTCAAACTAATATGTAAGAACCATGCTATTAATACTAAATAGTTTTCAAATGCAAGTGGTCCAGCCATATCTTTTATAGGACAGAATCATTTAGTTATTAAAAAATAATTAGAAAAATGTTAAGAGACTACCATGCAATGCAATAAAAGCATTTAACATGAAAGGCAGTTAAAAGCATGTTAACTGGGATAGTTTGCTCCAACAGCTCAATGGGCTAGTAGTGATGACAACACAAAAAACCATTAATACAATTGCGGGCATGCTCATAACATTAACACTGCTAACACTTGTAGGTGAAGATATTTTATTACAACCCGCGGATAATATGAAATAATTTCATATACTTACTTTATAATAACTGAGCATTAATTATGTATCGTTTCAACATTTTGGAATATACATAAATGATTTGATATTTTTACCTCACTGAAGGCAAGTAATGATTCAAGTTTTGCGATGACTTAAAATAATTGAAGTGTGTATATTTGAAAACTGCATCTTGTATTCAATGAAATATCCACTCATAAAGTGAAGAGGTTTTGTAGTGTAGTGATTTTCTAAGATAATAGAATGGTAGGGAAAAATTCAAAAGTTATAGAAAAAGGTTAATGAACATGTCTTAAGTGTTTGGTAATTGTATAGAAAGCTTTTACATAAGGGCATCACTGTTAATTCCACAAGTATATGCCTACTATGAAAATAACACAAAAAATAATAAAATAAATTCAATAAATACTGTGTAATAATCTGAGAAGCAATTACCATGCTTATGAGATGTATGCCCTTTCTCTACAAGATCAGATAGATACTCTGTCCCAATTATCACCCCTTCTCTACTCAATCGAAGCTGCAATAACTCTTAGCCATTAAAAGAACAATAATGCATCAAGAATGACAAGTGAGATTAACACGGAACTCAACTAAAGAAAGCGTTTATCTTAAACTAGTACTAGTAAAAAAAACAAATAATAATATATTGGCAAGTGAGATGTTATAAGAGAAAAAAACCAAAGAATAATTGATTGACTAACAACGAGAAATAAAATACAAAATAAGCCTACTTTAATGAGACAGCCGTTCCCCAAAGATGCATAACTATTAACTGAACCATGGAATTTTGTATCAAATCATGCATATCACCCAAAGTCTTCTACTCCTTATCTATACTCTATAGTGTTTCTTAATCAGGGAGCACCATAAAATTTGGCTTTGATAGGCTTAACAGTTTCTTTTGACTTTGATCCAGCTATTCCACCACATTAGTATGTTAAGAATGTGTACTATTCTTGTGAAAACCCCTAGACCGCTAGACGTATAGATATCAAGATTCTAATGGCGTGTGTCATTTTATTTATAAACAGCTGCATGTTATCACAATCAATGAATGTACAGTACATCTACTGGAGCTGAACTGATAAAAATAATATAAACTCTAGAGCCAATATGATTTTATCACCTAATGAAATAACAGGTGTTGATCATTCCAGCTTGACAAGCAAAACGGAAGAATAATCTTCAGAAAAAGGTTACACTGCAAGATCCTATCATACATTAGATTGTTCTCAAGAATCGTATCAGGAATACAGAAAAAAAAAACAGTTCCTGACAGATTTATAGAAAAGTGGCTACCGAATCTGTACATTGTTTCTAGAGAAGTGTATACTAATATACTTGATATTACTATCAACGTACTTTGGTTGTCTATTTAAAGTTAGAAATTTGGAGCAAGAAGATGAAATTATTCTTAGTATGTAATTGTTACCAAAAGGTTTTACCATCAAGAAGTGGGAAACATTATTAAATTTAAAACAACCATTCATTTTGGTTAGTTTCTTCTCCTCTGTTTTCATAATTTAGGTATGATCTTACAGTGTGACAATAAATGAAGATACGTCACCATAATAAATATGCAAAAATTAGGGAAACGTATCTATGGACTCACAAATAGATCATATTGCTAGAACATATTTCAAGGTGTTGTGTATCTATATAAATATTGAAAATTGTATTCATCTACTTGAAGAACACAGGTTATACTCTCACAATATCACAGAGACCATACCTTCCATATATTTGTATCTAAATCCACTTCATGTTTGCCAGACATATCAATAGCATCTACACTCAAAACTGACCAAAAAAAACAAATGTTAAAACAAAAGAGGATGCTAATTGTGTGAAGCTAAAAACGGGAGTCAAATTGACTACATAATTGCTAACCATGGCAGGGTAAAGAAGGGAATGACATATTTATATGTATCGGTAGCGTTTCTCCACGTTTCAGGTCCACGCCCGTCTGCCAACATGTTATTTTTAGAAAAATATACAAAGCAGATGCTCCAATAAATTTAAATTTGTGACCAATACAGCTGAATGATTATGATACTTTGGAAAGGATTATACACAAACCTCGTGAACTGTATATGTAGAAATGTAGTATGTTAGCTCATGCAAGAATAATGTTGCCATTATGAACAAACCTACAATAGAAACTGGACAAACAAAGAGAGCAAGGGATTAAACAGAGACTCCAATTACTAACACAAATAATTGAACTGGTCAAAATACCAAGAATATATATCAAAATCAAACTCAATTTCAGACGCTTCTATATCATTTGATTATAATAGAGTGAAAAAGAATTCCAAACGATCATACTAATAAGTTGTTTAGCTGCCATTTTGGTTCAGGTGCAGAACCAGAACAACAAGGTGCCTTGCTACGGTAGAATGTACAGCAAGTTCAAGAACATTATTTCCAATTGTTCCTCTAAATAGAAATACATTTTCTGCTTAATATATCCTACAACATTACTATTTTGGGCTTTATCAATCGAAAAAGTTCCCACTTTCTTCTAGTTTTTAGGAGTAATCACATGATATGAATGTATATAGCAATGAATGTAACAAAAAGCTTCTCACACCAATCAACATTGTCCCCTTTGCTCACCCAAAGACCAAGGGTTTGTTGTTTCTGTTAAAGGTACCCACGAATGTGAGATAAGCTTAAGGTGTTACAACCATGGATGTGAACGGTGAACCTACACTCACTTATGACATCTTCATACAAAGATCAAGTGTGAGAAAACTTACCAACAGCACCAGATTGTGTTTTCTGCAATAAATGATCTTCAGCACGCGGAAACGCATCCAAATTCTTTATAACTTGTCTCACACCCATAATGTACTAATCCTTTCACAAAACCTTCGCACGCACCTACAGGTTTGACAACAATCAAACACTCTAACTTTCAAATTAAATCGAAAACAACCGTCGCGCAATCAAATCACTCAGCGTAAAGCAGTCAGACCCTAACACAACGCATCAATCACGTACAAAAGGATTCCGTAACTGAACGCCCAAATTCTCAATTTCAATAACAAATGTTACCGAATCATGTGCTTAAAACGTCAGAATTCTACACTAACATGAATGATTCAGTCGTAAACACAATCGTATCGTAGAATTGTAAGAAATTCAATTGTTTAGAAAAGAAGATGAGGAATATGCGCTGACCTGCGATGATGGAGAGAAGAGAGAGAGGCCGTACAGTGAATTGACAAAAAAAAAACACGCAGAAGCTGAGACCAGAGGATTTGACCGATGATGAATACGAAGAAGACGATGGTTTGCGAAGATGACGTCTTTGGTATTGATACAAAGTTCAGCAGTGATGGGCTATGGGTGGGTCGGATTGGAACCAATTTTGCCGAATCATTGAAATATGAGTAGCACGAACCGGGTTTTCGCGGAAACCGGATCGGGTTGGCCAGAGGGAGCCAAACACGGGTTGGGTCATAGGATACTTGGGTCCTGATTGGTTTGTTAAATTCAGGGGTAAATTTTTTTAGTATGTTTGAGTTCGATATGTATAAAAAATTCACTATTGCGGGTAAAAATTTTACAATACTGGTCCGAAAATTAACACTATTAATGAGAAAAGGAGGCTCCTTATATCCTCCGTCATTGGTTGAATTCACCGGATTTTAGAATTGAAATTGAAAATTTTGTCATCCAAAATCATGTTAGATGGAACTAAGGGGTTGTTTATTAATTTCTGAATGATTAATTGTTTAACTATTCAAAGACAAATGTTTTACCAATTCAGATAAAAGGTCTTGATCATTCAGTATTAGACCTCTTAACTATTCAGCATTATTATAATGTTTAACCTGCTTAACCATTTAAAAGCAAATGTCTGAACCATTCAAATATCTGAATCATTACGAGGCTGATTCAGATGCTGCAAAACAATCCCTAAAACTAGAAAATTTTCTCATATTCGTTGAAATTCAACTTCTCTTTACAATGTTAAACGATTTTATGGAACGTTTAAAATAATTAACATTTTAAAACACTTAAATTTCTACCAACCAAACATCTTATCATTTTTAATGAAAATTCATTCCAATTACAATTCAAATTTCTTTAGAAAACATTCTTCAAACCAAATAGTTCCTTAGGCTTGAAACGGGGTTGTAAACAAATTTTATAATCTAAACATCATAAAATATAGAGTAGTCGTGGACTTTATAAACAACTTCTAACTAGAGCTTAGGCAGGCATGATTCAAGCGATAGTATAGAAAAATCATAGTTAAGAGAGAAGAAAGTTGTGTAGGTTAACATGGTTTTTGTCTCAATGATTCTTCTTACGGTCTCCTCTTCCTTTTTCTATCTCTCTAAAAACAAAAACCACTGCATAAGGCTTTCATCAAAGGTGTCAAAAGCTATTTCGGATGCTAGAGCTCGATGGTAGTGTTAGCGATATAAGTAGAAGGCAAAAGATGAGCTATTGCAACAAGGAAAAAAGAAAGAAAAAGACGAGACATTCGAAACGAGGAGGGGTTATGTGACATGACCCAATGAATTTATTACGGTTTGAAAGATTATGCTTGAAAGACATGTATTCTTTAGCTTAAATATATTATACATATTGTATGCAAACTTGTAAGTATTATTAAGTAAATGACTATTTATAAAACATAAAGTGAGCATACGTAAATATAGAATCTTAAAACATAGTGATGGTTGTTTTTATTTATTTTTTTCACTTTAGAAATTGCAATACATTCGTAGAATTTAGTTATTTGTTTGTCGTCTTCGTTGTTGTTTGGAGTCTGGTCATCGTAAATATTGTTTTGTACTTCTTCTTTGTAAGTCAGTCCTTGCACGGTGAATGGAAACTCCATTTCACTTGTTATTTATTTATCGTGCATTTTTGTTCGACTCTTACACTTTCACCTTTATATGGCGAAGTACTATGCGTGTGTTTTATGTCTTTCACTTCAGGTAAATACGCACTTCCATCAACATTGAGGTGAACCTAGTTCTTCTTAGAGATACTATCATGCCCATGGTAAAAAAAAACACGAATTTCGAAGCTATCATATATTAATGAAGAGTTAGTAGAACATTGGTCTTAGTAGTTATACTAAAAAAATTAGGATCCTTGTTCTTTGTTCCAAATTAACATATCCAATACTGCAAAATATCTTTATACTAAAATGTGCTAAAATACAGGGTAGGGGGTCGGAGCCTAATGCTAAAAAGGGAGCCTCACACTAAGAAGTTGTTGATTCAAACCTTACACAAGGCAAATTCCTATATAATTTATATGCATTATTGTTAAAAAATGCTTAAATATTTGTCCGGATATACCATCTGATATTGCTATTTGGGGTGCTAGATCATGCTTATTTTGTAAATTCATCGCTTAAAGTAACATATAGTTCACTTGTTGTGTTATCATTGTTACCACTGATGTGGATGGTTCACGATTCTCATGAGTCATTTATATTTACTGAATCGTGCTTATTTAGATAAGATTCAAATATATATTTCATCATGTGCAAGTTTCATGTATTCATTAAATAAACCCAAATAACTAGTTCTAGGTTCAAACCGGTTTTAAATTTTTTTGACCAACCCGAACATATTCGAACCCCGAATCAATTTTGCAAAAGAATCTAAGTTTTACTCCTCTAAAGACAAACAAATAAAGAAGCAAAAGAAAGATATGAAGTCAAAGAATGAACAAGTCCAAGAAACGCATGGGCCACGGTGAAGGGTTCAATTAAACACGATAAATTTGATCAAATTGAACCACTCAAATATTATTATTATTATTATGTTCGTCAAAGTCTCCACTAAGTTGCTTTCCGGAGACTTGCCCACTTGGGTGGCGATTGATAAGTCAAAGAACGACATAAAGACAAGTCAAATATTAGGCTAACTAAATCTGAAGCCTGATTGTGTGTTTTTAAAAAGGGCTTGAATTTAAATAACCGCGAGTTTATTACATATTTTTTTAACAACAAACTTACATACATTTTAAAACCTGCTTCTAAATTTTCAGGTTGGATACATGTAACACAACCGGTTACCATTATACCAAACCCTTTTATAATTGTATAGTTTTCTATCATTTAATATGATTATAAAAATATTTTATTTTAAAACAAATCATCTCCGTATGTACACGAACAAGCATTTGGTTAGCCTGTCTTTTGCGCCAGCATCTTTTAAATTTCTTCTTACCGATAAAGTTTGTGACATCTGATGGTTATACATATTAAGACTTAAACTTATGACTAATTGGGTCAATACAAAATCCAGACTGCCAAGACAAAACGAACAGTTACTCTCAGTTGAGGTCATTCATCATTTTAACTTATATATGTCTTTTTCTTTAGAAATGATAAGTTAATATAACAAGACATTGTTTTTTTAAAGAAAAAAAACCCTTAAAAATATACAAATAACATATCATGAGTAGGAAATGTAAATGATAAAATTTCACATTATCATATCTAATTCGTAGAAAGTTAGTAAATGTTAAAAAAAGTACAATATTTATAACTTTATTCACAATAAATCAAAACAATATTGAAAAT
>BJCN01289529.1:0-12614 GCA_018326445.1 Flaveria brownii
TTAATATATAACTATTATAGCATTAATAATTAAGAGGAGAGAGAAGCGGGAAAACCAATTATTAGATGTTTTATAATGGTGACAAGTGTCCAGATTTATTTTTATTTATTAGTAAGAGATTAGAAATTTTTATTTTTTTAGTTACTTTGTTTATCTTTGAAAAAAGTTTGAATATCCCAAAGAAGTTGCTACAAAAATATTTAACTTTTCTTATGAAAAATATTTCAAAAAGTTACATATATTTATAAAATTCGAATATCCGATATCAAAATCTGAATCCAAAATTTCATATATTTAAAATTCAGATATAAGAAATTGTTATTGAAAATTAAAACAGTTGATTTGACACCCTACCTACAAGTTAGTTGGAAAAACCTACATCAAGAATCATATCAACATGCTCTAGTAGAATAACATGCTCTACTAGAATAAAAGTTAAAATTAGTTTATTATTTTATAGGAACTTAATCATATATCATCCTATTAGACTAGATGCAGAAGCACATGCTAGAAAGCATATCCGCTAATCATCCTTTTCGCTCTATTTTTGATTTTTTTTCAAGTGATAGTGCACACCCATTTTCTTCCTTAATAGTTAAGTAGTTGAGAAGAATCCATTTGTAATCCACTTTAAAGCATACATGAAACTTTATAGTAAAAGCAATGAGAACACACAATGTGTCTTGTTGTTGTATACGGCTCCTATGAGGTGTTGGTAGGTGCGATCTGGCCCTTACAAACATATTGTCTCTAATAGGTAGAAATTGAACCCTACACTTCACATTGTCTCTTTTGTGAAAAATAAAATAATAAGTTAATGTTTGTTGTTTCAATAAATTCAGGTGAAGTGTTGCAACTCATGAGATGTTTCGACTCTTGATTTATGTTAAATGGGTGTTTCAACTCATTGTTTATAGAGAACGAGGTGACTTAACTCATTTTAAAAGCTTTTCTAACAGTATGCTTTTGGAAGTTTATAAAGAAGAGAGATGATGAAAAGAAAAAAAAAAGGATTGTGAGGTGGATGAGAGAATGTATGCGAAAGTTTGTGTCTGAACTTAGTAGGAGGATGGAATAGAAAAAACAAAGGAGAGAGATTTATTTTGTTAATGGGTAGGGGAGAGAAAGCGAGCAAGAGGTGTCACCTCATCCGTGATTTTGCACCTCCGTTAGTGATGTTTTAACAAATTCAATAATCATCTTCTTATCTTTTTTAATACAACTAGTTTGGTACCCGACGCGCGTTGCGCGTTATAAGGAACGGCGGCTCAGAACTTTGTCATCATAGCCGCAAGCTAACACTTTTACCAAACAATGAGTCAAAGATAAGAGGCAACATAATCAGAACAGCCTTCATAAAACTAATGACTGGTGTTAACTAAAGTGCATCGATCAATAGTAACCGTTCATACTCCACCTCAAAGCTCAAACACGTGGCTACATGTCATCATAGCAAACAATGTCCAACGATAATTGTAGCACTCGATGCCTTACATATAAGAGCACAAATGTTAGAAGCTCAGAAGCGGGTGTTCGTTGCGGCTGCAAACAACCGGTTTACCTCGCCGTAACAATAAACATAACCTTATTTTTCATCATCATCACCTCTAGACCATCCAATATTAACCACTAAACACACAATGAACAACGAACAACATGCATAGGGTCTCGGATGATGTTAGGATCATCGTCATCGACTACTACACCATGTAAGGGTCTCTAATGATGTTAGGCTTATCGTCATCGACTACTACACCATCTAAGAGATGAGAACTAAGAATCAGCTCAGGAAAGTTTAGATAAACAATTTTTTTCAGGTCTCAGATGAGCCAACCTCATCATCATCAATAACATTTCAAACCAGAAAAGCCTAAAAAACCCTAACATTACAGCATACACAGGTGATAAAAACAGTAAATCAAAATCGTCGATGTGAAATTCAACAACACCAAAGCAATACCTTTGTCGATGTGTAGCGTGGACACCACCAAAAGCGACCGGTGATGGCCACCGGCAGCGTTCGACGATTACAAAAAAGATAACCGTAGCCAGAAATGGGAGGTCACGCCGCCACCGTTCATGATGACCAGCCCAAACAATACAACAGATGGCCACCCCCATCGGAATAACAATAACTTGCAGCCGATTGCGAAGCAGCCGCCACCGTTTAAAAAAAAGCAGATCTTAACCGACGAAGGGCGGCGTTGCGGCAATCGAGCAGATCGGCGACAACTCCATGGCAACCAAGACCATAGGTGCAATCATCACTGAACCAACCCCAAAGCCCCCGCCGAACGCGAAACCACCGCCACCATCACAAAACCAACCAGATCTTAACCGAGAAAGGGTGACGGCAATGCAGGCGACCACATCGGCGCCACCGCCATGGCAACCACCACCATAAGCCTAGTGGGTTTAGCCACCGCCGTCCGACGACCACAAACAGTCGGCTCGGAACTGAAAGGCACGAAACCCCATCACAATCTCTCTCTCTACACACACGAAATATGTGTACTGAGCCAAACATGAACTGGTGGGCGCAGGCGGCGTAGGCGGAAGGCGGTGGCGGTCAAGGCGGAAGGCGGCGGGTGTAAGGCAGACGGATGATGGTGGTGGTTTCTGTAATATGAAAGTGAAAAGTATTTTCATTCTTTCCTCTTTTAACTTGAGGAGTTGAGGGGGAGAACTGTACAATCCACAGAAGTTGTGTGGTAAAACCACAACCACAAAAACACCACTATTTCTCAAATTGCTTTTTTCATAGTAGGTAATAATGTACGATTTATTTAAAATTTATTCAGATTCAACGTAACATAAGTATACCACACAAATAACATGTAGTCAGTCATTTATTATACACACATGCAACGCATGCAACAACGATATCTTCAACTCATACTCCAAATATTATCATTACCTTCAACACCATCACAAACTCCGGCGAGAAACTCCGAACAATTCAGCCACCACCCGCCACTCCGACTGCCATTCCCACACCCTCACACTCCCATCCGCCATCAGCTTCATATACTGCGCCGACACCGCTAGCGGCACCGAAATCGCACCATCGGGGCCACTCGGCTCAGCGGAATGAATAAACAAAGCCAAACTCCCGTTCAAGAACCTAACATAACTCCTCTCCTCACTTCCATCAGTCCCATCGATCACATACTCGTAATAAACCCGACGCGGGTTCGATTCAAGATAACCGAACAAGCCTCTGTTGGTGACTTCAACAGCATACAAACCTTCACTCCAGTTTGTTGAAGAAACACTAGCAATCAGCTTCTGTTGTTCAAACAGCCTCTGCCCAGGTACTAAACTGTCTGTCGGGTGATCGAACGACTGCCAAACGATCGCGTTATCAACGTCGAATAACACTAAGTTTCCAGCATCTGTTATCTGCATACCAACAACATTTTTATTACCAGTGTTGGTGGACCAAACTTGAGTACCATCTGCATCCTGGAGGACTAAGTCTCCATCAGCATTGAGGTTAAGTTTGGCCCCGAGTTTGACCGGGTGGTTGCGGTTGGCTGACCAGACAACCTGAGGGAAGCCAATTGCGGGTTGGACAATGCCCGACCCGCTATTGGTCTGGACTATGAAAACTGCGAATAGGTAAGACTCGCAGGCTCCATTGCAGTAGAACCCGCAGGCGAATCTTGGCCCGAACGATCCTCTCAGGAGGATCGCTCGGACTGTTGATCCGTCTGTGAAGGATACCGAGTGGGGTGCGGTCTCGTTGTTAGTCCATGTGGTTGAAAGATTTGCGGTCGGGTAGTCAAAGGGTTGTGCATCAATTGAGTAGTGAGATATGATGATGAAGAAAGCAAAGAGGAAGCTAGAGATTAATGGTGTATTCATGTTTGATGATGGAATAGATAGATTGAAGTGAAGATGAATGAATGTGCATTGATGAATTTATAGGATTGCAAAAATGTAAAAGTCGTTGTTTATTGTGATCTAAAGTTGGCTGATGTTGAATTGATAAAACCGTGTCCGGAGCTCATGTTAAATTATAGATGCTTCCGTTTGTAAGTGATACAAATATTATTTATTTTATACGTTCAGTGTTCAGAATAATACGTTATGTTTTCTAGTTTGTTTCATATTTGTTCGTAAAAAAATGACAAGATAAAGTGTGGTATAAAGATTCAAGGAACATCTTGATAGTAAAATGAAATATTACAAAATACAAGTGTGGTAAATATTAATAACAGAGTAAGTTTAAATTAGAAAATGTGTGTCAAGGGTGGTCAACAATCTATTTTGGCTTTTTTATGTTGATAAAAATACTTCAATTACGAGTGGGTTCGCAGCTCCACGTCAGCTGCCTCATCATCTATCTCCTAAATCTTCAAAATGAGAATTAATTAGTTCTAATACTCTACAATAATATGAGGTCACCAGTACCGAAATAATTAATTTAAAAGACTATATTTAGATTGAATTTGGTCAATGTTTTCGGCCACCGTATATTTCTTGGATAAAATTTTGCAAGCTGTAATCTGTCTGGTTGTATATTGTATTATTTTAAAACACCAAAGACATTTTCTTGTATTACAAGTCAACATAAAAATACGTTGTTGATTTTGATCAACTTTTTTGGCGTTTGAGTAGTCCTCTATGACAAAACGCAATATGTTGTTGTGAGGTACCTTAATAATCATATTACTACTTTGATAGGGTTGTTTATATACAAACTTAATTTAAAGGTAAGAGATGTTAAGCGATTTGAAAAAACAACCCTCAAAATACATATCACTATAAAACAAGAAGTTTTTAATGACGAACATATTCGTCCAAACTCCCAGGTAAAGGTGGGTTCCATCAATGTTCGTATGTGATAGTCCGTCAGAAAATATAACTTATAACTTAGGGAGTGAATTTACCAACATATTATCAATGGATCTTCGGTCCTTTTAACTGTTGGATACGATCATTTGTTGGCATGAATAATGTTCGGCTTAATCATACTTAAGACTATTTTAAATATTTATGTTTTCTTGTTGATTGTTAAATATAGTTCACTGAGGTATAATATTCGGTTTTGGAAATTTTCAATCCGGTTCAAAACGAATAACCCGAGTTGGTGTATATAAAATAATAAAATTATAAATTTAGCCCATATATTAGTAAGCCCAACCCAATAAGTCATCATATGTTAGTCAATTTATTTAGCCCATATCGAGAGAACAACGGCACGTGTAAATGTGTAATGTAATCTTTTATCCATATATTAGTTTAGTCGTTATTCTCCCTTATATCTAATCTGTGTGTTTTGGTCGCTTTTAGTTTTTATTTTTTATTTCTTCTTCTTCTTCTTTCTATATTTGTTTTCACCTAAATTCTTTTCAACCTATTAATTGAGGAACCAAAAACCAAATCCATGAATACCCCTTTCACTTAGAGAGTTAATTAAAACAAATATATTTTTTGTTATTTTGTTATAAACAAAAGTTTTTAACCTAACTTTTCTACATTAGATTCCCTTTTCACAATGTACATGTATAAAATCACAAAACTAGTTCCTTTATATTCCTAAACTAGTTAAAAAAATTTAAATAATGAATTTAACTCTTAAGTTGGTTTAAATATAATAAAATAAAAAAGTGATATCAAAGATTTTTTAATAACTTGTACACAATTTTATCTTAACCAATTTAAAAATTAACAAGCTACTATAACAAAACATATTCGTTATAATCTTATAATGTTTATGGAGTTGAATATAAAGATAAGTTTAAGTGAAACAAAACATATTAGTTTACTCATCAGTTGTAAAGTTTAGCTATAGAAGAAAGAAACGAAAAGAAATGCATCAAATCTTGATAAAATGTTGTGTTCCGGTTTCAAGATTAAGAGTCTAAATCCCGTAAATGTATTTATAATAATATTAAAAATAAATTCAGTATACAGTAGAGTGTGTATTTGTCGTAAAAATAATATTGTGAAAAAAATAAATGCGACTTTGTTAATAATAATATTCGACGTGGTAATATTTGATTCGATGTTCATTGTTTCTCCTCCAAGAAGCTCAAAAATGCTATCTTCAATTCAAAACCCTCGCATCTTCCTCCACCACTGCCGGCGATCTAACCCCCTCCACCACCACCACCACCACCGCCACCACCGCATCTCCGCCGCACTCCCCACCTCTCAAATCCAAACAATCCAAAAATCCATCCTTTCCCGCGAAAAAACCACCCGCCAATTCGCCCAAGAGTTCCTCAACCGCATACAGCTCACCGAACCCCATCTCAAGAGCTTCCTTCACGTCTCAGAAACCGTTCTTAACGAAGCCGATGAAATCGACCGGAGGATTGACAGAAACGACGACGTCGGACCCCTCGCCGGAGTGTTGGTTGCTGTTAAAGACAACATTTGCACCGCCGATATGCCTTCTACCGCTGGATCTAAACTGCTGGAGAATTATCGACCCCCGTACGATGCGACTGCTGTTAAGAGGTTGAAGGAATGTGGCGCCATTGTAATTGGGAAAACGAATTTGGATGAATTTGGAATGGGGAGTACCACTGAAGGATCTGCTTATCAGGTTAGGGTTTTAGTAGTTCTCATTTCCCCCAATTTCATAGTTGTAAATTGCAAGCTCAATGTGTATTATGATAAAGTTTCGGTTAACTGAATTAAACATTTGAATACGTTTATATTAATGTAGTAAGAAATAAGGATAATGTGGTAAGGAATAAGGATGAGAAAGACGCAAGAAGGAGCCATAGTAAAGTTGTAGTGACCGTCTAGTTGTTGGAAAAAAAATAAAGGTTTTGTTATTTTGGTTTATAAGAAAAGACATGTAAACAATAAAAAAAGCCAAGGAAATATTTTGTAGAAAATAATCAAATAACAATTGATATAATTGTTTTTAAATGGTGGCTTAAAAATTTTGGTGTCTTTAAGTGAGAGCTTTTTTTAAACAATGCAGAGACGCTTATGGTAAATTGTATTGACCTAAAGATTTTAGTATGTTTGTTACTTATTAGGTTACTGCAAATCCATGGAACCTTGAATGTGTACCTGGGGGGTCATCAGGCGGCTCAGCGGCGGCTGTTTCTGCTAGGCAGTGTGTGGTGTCATTAGGAAGTGATACTGGTGGAAGTGTGCGGCAGCCAGCGTCGTTTTGTGGTGTCGTGGGGCTAAAGCCGACGTATGGGCGTGTGTCGCGATATGGGCTGGTGGCGTATGCATCATCGCTGGATGTTATTGGTTGCTTTGGCTCGTCAGTTGCTGATGCTGGCATTGTACTTCAATCCATTTGTGGGCATGATAAACTTGATGCAACTAGTAGCAAAAGGGTATGATTCTTCAACCCTTGATCTTGCTAATTACAGGTTCTTGATATCTTTTGTATGATGTATAATTATTGGAAATCTTGTTTTTAGGAGGTTAATGACTTCACATCTCAGTTTGTGTCGAAAGATTATTTTGAATCACAACCTTTGAAAGGACTAAGGGTTGGTGTAATTTCTGAAACTCTTGGGGATGGAGTTGATCAAGAAGTTGTTTCATCGATCCGTGGTGCTATTTCTCATCTGGAAGAACTAGGATGTACTGTATCTGAGGTCCGAATTCGCCATTAATGGTTGATATAACAAATCTTTGAGGCTGACTAAATGAATAATGAGTAATTAAACATTTTTTTCGTTTTATATCAAATTGCAGGTTTCATTGCCATCTTTCTCCCTAGGGTTACCAGCATACTATGTCCTTGCTTCTTCAGAATCTTCATCAAATTTATCACGCTATGATGGTGTCAGGTAAATTGTACACTTAAAGTTCCCCCTTTCTAGGAACACATCTAGCAAACTAGCATGAACAGCAATGTTCTCTTGTAATGCTTATATTTTGTGCACTTGCCATTTTTTTTATTTAGAAAGTCATAATTTTTTTATCTACAGGTATGGTAATCAAATGGTTTCTGATGAATTGAGTTCCCTTTACGGAGGCTCACGTGCTAATGGCTTTGGTCCAGAGGTTTGAAAAGAACTTTCACATTGATAGCTTTACTTATAAGTTCATAATGATTTAACATAACCACTTTATTTCAGGTAAAAAGGAGGATTCTGATGGGGACATACGCCCTTTCAGCGGGTTATTATGATGCTTATTACAAGCGAGCTCAGCAGGTATTCCTTTATTTAATTTTTGATAATGCTGATTATTATGTTGATCAAGGTGGTTTGATGATTTAGGTGAGGACTGTAGTCCAGAAAAGTTTCAAGACAGCATTAGATTCACATGATATACTAATTTCACCAGCAGCTCCATCAGCAGCATATAAAATTGGTAATCACCACTTTACCCACTATGATCACCTTATTTACCATAGTTTCTTTGTCCTTTTGTTGATTGAAAGGTTATAATCTTGTAAGTCGTAGCCAATGGTTTGTTTTTTTATTTACAGGTGAAAAGAAAAATGATCCGCTGGCGATGTATGCTGGCGATATCATGACCGTAAGTCCTTATAAGCCTCTCTTTTAAGTTTTAACTACCAAAGAATATTTGCTTTATAAAATTTGAACTTTATATACTTTTATATGCTTCCAAATGCAGGTGAATGTAAATTTGGCTGGATTGCCAGCATTAGTTTTGCCATGTGGCTTTGTTAAAGACGGCACTGCTAGCCTTCCTGTTGGCTTTCAAATGATCGGCGCTGCATTTGATGAGGTCTGACCAACTTCTTGATACCATGTTTTCTATAATCATACGTTTCGGTATTATAAACCTAAGATTTTGAAACTGTATTGATTTAACATGAGTGATGTATCATTACAGGAAAAATTGCTTAGAGTGGGGCATATCTTCGAACAAACCCTTCAAGGTTACAGCTTTATCCCACCATTGATAGCAGATGAATTCAAATGCTAGCAACAATGGATGATAGAAATCATCATCATCATTGAAGATTCTTTGGTGGATTACCGGATAGAATGATACTCAGAACACGCAACAGCTGTGTGAGTTTTTGACTTTTTGACTTTTTGGTAGTTAATTTGTATCACTAGATTTTGTTGAATAAGTTATGTATTCATTAGGAAATCGGTGTTTGGTATGGCAAACCTATTTGGTCCATAAATACGACGAGAATCATTTTAACACTTCCAACAAAAAGTTTAATTTATGGTGTTTAAAAGAATAAAAGGGAAGATGCGTGTTACAAAATATAAAATATGTAATGCAACTAGACAGCTAAATTTAAACAAATATACTGAGCAAAACGTCCTAGTCGATAGTAGTATAGCAAATAATGGGATTGCTGTTTATTGGGACGAAGTAGCATAGTAATACAGAGATATTGTCACTATGTATCTAATAGAAAGGTTCTTGTGGGTCACATTAACAAAACAATAAAAAATTAAAAAATAAAAAAATAAGAGAAAGCAATGTGAAAACAATAACAGATACTTGTAAAATATGAATAGACTCAATTTCTAACACCAGTTCTCATATCACATACTCTTGACAACTGTGGAGTAGGTGATTTTATTTTCCTTCAAAAACCAGATACTATAATTCATATAGCAACCATCACAGTGATTGATAAATGAACACCGATTCAACATGAACTTGATCATACATACTAGTACAAGCATTACGCACTAATCAAATAGATGAATTATGAAAGCATGTAAACCATTACACTCGGCCCCTTTTCAGCTTTCCTGAACATCAACGCACGAAGCCAGATAAGCGCCGCTTTGTGGCATTGGAGACTGACACCTGTCCTAGCTTATCCACTACAGCTCCAGTAGATGACATACGTTCTTGGGCAGGAATGTAATGGCGCATCCATACACCGGTGTATACCTAATTATATCCCACGAAAAATGTATATCAAAACTTACATGTTATATAAATACGGCAAAACTAACGGGTAAGTTATTTAGGTAACGAGTCAAAATGGGTAATGATGTTAGGTTCTTGTTTAGCATAGGTTGAATTGATCTACAAACAACTTTTTTGTCCCCTTTAACCTGTGTCATACTTAGTTTAGCTAGCTTTTTTTATTTGCGTGTTTGAGAACATAACCCAAACATGTTATAGAAGTTAATGGGTCAAATTGACACCTCTAAATTTTAAGAAACTAACCTGCGCAGGCCTCATGATCTTTGTGTCAGGATCATCAAGTGACTCTCGCCAATGTGACAAATAGCCCGCCATTCGTGGTATGGCAAACAGAACAGGAAAGAATTCAGTTGGGAAACCCATTGCCCTGTCTCAAAAAAGTGGCACATTAGTAGATAATTTTAAAATTATCAAAAGCAGAATGGGATGAAAATTTTCATCAGAAGATACCTATAAATCAGCCCAGAGTAGAAATCAACATTTGGGTACAGCTTCCGTTTAACAAAGTAGTCATCTGCTAGTGCAGCTTGCTCCAAAGCAATAGCCACCTGTTGTCAGCATGTAAGCCGCATAATATTCTATATGATAAGAACTAGGAATTGTAATTTTTATGAACATTGAAATACCTCAATAAGGGGATCTCTGCCAACAATTGAGAAAACCTCTTCTGCTAATTTTTTAATAACCTTTGCTCTGGGATCATAGTTCTTGTACACACGGTGCCCAAAACCTGACATTTTTCGTTTCCTGCAGTCATAAATCATATGTTCAGGAACCAACAATGGAAAACCATCATCATTAAATTGAGAAACATTAGACATTCATGTTTCAGCAGCTCATTAACTAAATAATTTAATAAATACCCTGACCTGTTTTTCACACCTTCAATGAACTCTGGGATATTGTCAACGGTTCCAATTTCATTCAACATCTTTAAGACAGCCTATGGCACCAACATAAAAAAAATGAAAATTTAGTCCTTTTCATTTTAGCCATTTAACATCTTTTTGCATGTTCAATTCATTACATAATCAAAGAAAGGAATGTGCTGATCTGGTCCTGTTTTATCTCTTACGAGTTAATTCAAAGTACTTAGCAAAAAAGAAAAGAAATGAATTTATTCGCCCGAAGTGTATTTTAAATGCATGCAACCTCCTATATCATTTTATTTATAACTTTAAATTACTATTGCAATAATTTATTTTTTGTAACACGTTATTTACTGGTAAAAGCATCTAAAAATGATATATGGTGTTTACAGGTCAACCTGACCAGTACCGCCCATTTTGCTAGCTGTACCCAACATCAGCATATACCTCATTGGCTCCACCATGGAGAGGCCCATATAGTGCTCCAACTGCTCCAGCAAGGGCAGTGTATACATCAACACCACTGCACACACGTACACGATCGTTAATTGCTATAAAGGTTGGAGCAGTTAATTTAAGAAACTAAATGGTTACCTTGATGCAAGATGTCTTGCTGCAGCTGTGGAGCAGTTCATCTCATGTTCTGCGTGTAAAATAAATAGAATATCGAGTACTCGAGCGAGTATGGGATTGGGTTTATAAGACTTGTCACCTCTGCAAGTATACAAAATGTATATTACAATATTGAAGGTTGCATGAAGAATAAAAAATGAAACCCTTGGTCTAAATGAAAGTTAAATAGTATATTTATACATTGAAACCCTTGGTTTAAAAGAAAGTTAACTAGTACATTTATACATTTTTGGGCCTACTGGTATATATATAATAAATAATACATATTATACAATTTATAGAGAATCCCACACATAATAGCAAAATGGCAATTGAATTTTTTTTATCAATAATGGAAGTAACATACAATGAATCTAGCATGTATAAAAAATTCTCCGAGTAAGAAAGGTTGCTGGAAGGAAGAACAGGTGGCCTCCCTGCCATCCTTAGATAAGCCGCTGCTGCAATAGTTGGTGCCTGACCATTAACCAATAGTCCATTAACACAATGAATGATAACATTTGAGAAATTGTAAGTATCAAACTACAACTTTCAGATAAAACAGACACGTGTCAAAACTCAAACGGGGGTTTAAAATCATCCAAACCTAATTTTTAATCTATAGAACCTCACAATTTGTTTTTATCAAAAGATCTAGATCATTAATGTAATAATAGTCGACACGTTTATTATATGCAAAAAAGGATAAGTAGTGTTTGAGGATTAACCCAACTTGGCCCAGCTAGGTTTGATCCAAACTGAAAACCACCCATTTCAACCCATTATCCAACTCACCCATCTTGTTACCTCTACCGTGTAATAAAGAAAAGATTACAAGGAAAAAGGGATATAAATATTTAATATTCAAACCTTGCCAAGTATGCGCACTATTTGCTTGTCTCGTACTGGCTTAGACTTGTACAGATCCTGGCCCTATATCAACAAAGTCAGATCGAGAAGATACGCAAATCTTCTAAGTTCTAAGAGAAAATCTGCAATTTAGCATTTCAATAAATAAAGCTAAAATGGTGGAGATGACAATTCTATAGTTTTGAAGACAAATTTTAGAACCATGTCAATATTAGTTGTTTGCATTAAGAAAAAGTGGCATTAGACAGATTGAATGATTTTGTGAGAAAGGTTAAAGACAAATGTTACCAGATAAAGTGGTGGAACTAGTTATTACAAGTAACGCTACCCAAATTTATGCAGGTACCATTCCCACCATGCCAAAAAGGTTGTGAAATGGGCTGTTTTCTTTCTTTC
>BJCN01289536.1:0-11343 GCA_018326445.1 Flaveria brownii
ACGGGTTGTGCGTTCTCAGCTGGAGTTTGGATGGGTGTTTCGAGATGGTGCCGGATTCCGGATATATTCGCGTTTCATGTGAAAGATTTGGTCATGTTACACGAATCGTGTGGAGTTCGAGGTGCAAAACAAGAGGTGCTTAAAGGTATCATCATCATTGCTTGTTGGGTGTTATGGAAGTGTAGGAATGAGAAGGTGTTTTCTAAGGTGGACTCTAATGTGGTAAAGACGGTGGCGGATATCAAGACTCTAGCTTTCCTTTGGTATAAGCATCGGTTTAAACATGGTGGGGTTGACTGGGATAGGTGGTCTATGTTTGATATTATGTAATTGTGGATTTCTTTGTGGTTTTTGTTTGTTGTCTCTAGCTTGGAGATAGCAAGCGTTTTTTGGTTGTGTTGAATGAAAGTTAATCTTCAAAAAAAAATTTACACTTGATTGATATCTATTTTGAGCTTGGTTTAACTTTTATGCATTTTAATTTGTTTCATATTCATTACTCTAAACGAAATAGAGTCGAACTCAAGTGTAAAATAAAAAATTATGTAATTGGATTATTGTTGGTAATAAAAATGAAAATTGTGATTGTTAGCGGTCAATTTTTTTAGATATCATTCGGATATCCGAAATTTCGGATTCGGATAGTAATCCACTATCCGAAGATTTCGGATATCCGAAATTCGGATCCGAATTTCGGATATCTGAATTTGAACACCCCTGTATCTGAGGCTAGGAACTCATGATGGTTTAGGTAGGTTAAAGATGATGGAATAAACGATTGAAGAATGTGGGTTACTAGTATTCTTTCATGTGCTGTGGTACATTTATGTATTCAGTTTCTTGCAAATTTCGAAGCTCAACAATTATTTCAATTAGTGAAACCGTACTAACCACATCCAACCCCCGTAGAAATCGAAATTTAAGATATAAGTTTGGTTTTAACTATGTTTACCACTCATGTAACATATTACCATGCCTTAATTTATATCAAAACTCATAGATCCATCAATCGACCGATCCACAAACAAGGTCCATAGTCAACACAAAAATCACTACTTTTGATTTACCGTTGATTAGGATGTCAACTAAATCTGCAATGAGACCATATTTACGCTAATCCCTTTAACCGAAAGTATCGAATTTCAATAACATTCAAAACTACTTACACGAAAAGGTTAACAACAAAGAATAGGCTAACTAAGAAAGATCTTTTATCAATGCATTCCTTGTACCAAAATCTTCATTTTACTTTAAACTCAAATTGATAGTGCATTAACAAAAACGATTAGAAGGTGATCGATCAAACAGTAATTACTTTCTGCCACAAAGAGAACCAACTCTTATAGTCCTTCAATTAAGGTAAAAACAATGTTATGTTAATTGTAGGGTTCTTGCTTCAAACATGTATGAACGGTTCATGGTCATTTGATTCAATTTCATATGCACATACACAACAAGAGGACGAGAGACGCTCAAGTTATCGATTTATGACATCCATATCCGATATAACATAAGGAAATCTTGTCTTTAAAACCATTATGATCCTTTAGTACATGATGTATAATTTTATGACATCACATCACTATGATGAAAGTTGTAGCTTCTTACATGCTTAGATGTTACAACATATATCACAAAGAGAAATATTACACAAATTAAGTACTAGTAAAGGCTAAAAACTATACCATTTTCTTACATAACACCTTGTGTTTTCTCCTCTATCTATATCGGTTTACAATATTCTACCTGAGTAAACCGTCTTCATGACATATACAAATTGTCATACCCGTAATTACACATAGCTGGTGTTAAACACCCGAATCCCTTATTTTCCCGTCTTCATCTTTTTGTGTTTGACGGTTTTTACTTTTCAGATATCATCGATCCAGTCATTGATGTCGGTTTCATAGAACATCCCATCAACGACTTGATCGATGAGAGAATCGATAAAGGTGTTGCACCGAACTGAGAAAACTCCCCCGACTCTGGTACGAGCACTCGAGAACCAAGCGAAAGCCGCAGCGAAAGCTACGGCAACCAAACATGCCCCTGCACCCTCCTCAATTCCTTGTAAATCCATCTTTCGAAATAGTGAGTTACCTGTGACAATTTCCATTGTCACTGTCCCTGCAAATACAATCTAGCAATAAATCATAGTTAGGAGTCTTATTAGTAAAAAAATCAAGCAGATTAAATGGATACAACGAGATGAAACATTTATAACCTCTTAATATATTATACTGAAAACAAAATATTGTTTTAGTATCATATATATATATATTTTGTGGAGCAATTTAATAACTAGTTTTATAACCATGCGTGTATATATATATACATGACAGTTAGTTTAACATTCTTATAATTAGACTTTAAACGGAAATATTATTTGTTTAAGATAAAAATAAAAGTTTGTTTAATTTACAAGTAAAACATGATTGACTTTATAAAAAGAAGCACAAAATTATGAAAGTCACTAGCTGTGGCCCGATTCCTTTATTAAATAAAATCCAAACTTTAACCAATTAATATTTTGGTTTTAGACTTTTATAACAGTTGGGATTATAAATGATGCAGATGATTATATATATTGGAAATATCTAGTTTGATAACTTCGATCGGTTAACAACAGATATAGTTAGATCCATGCTAATTTATGTTTAGTATACAAATATTATACTTCAAGTTAAATAAAATATTTTTTATCTTTTTGAGTTAGAAAAAATAGACAGTTATTTAAAAAAACATAAAATTAATATAAAAGATGATTTAATTACTTCAGTTTGTTACGATTAATCTGGTTTTATACAGGTAAGTTGTAAATTCATAACCTGATCACAAAAAATCAGTTATCAAAACCGTATGTCTATCAATTGATCTTGTTAATTATGTTCGTTTTCTTAACTATTTCGATTATGATTTGATTTTAATTTTCATAGCAATGAATATATATATATATATATATAATGCATCAATAAACAAACTGATCACACAAAGTGAATTATTAATTAACCATGTAAATGAATAGTAGTACCATGGCTAGACGACCCGATATGATCTCAAAGTCTTGGCTCTTTTTTGAGCTCTCTATATACTCCGAAAGCATATCAAAGAATCGGGACACATCGTCATCACCACCGTCGTCCATGTTCCGCATCTTCATCACTCCAAACCGATCTGATCCATAGGATCTAAGCGTGCACACCCTCGGCTGCAACAAGATCTTCCCACCATCCGTAGATTTTATCGCCGGTGTATTTGTCAGTCTCGCCTTCTGGACCGCAAGTGAAGGGACCGGTGCGGCCGCATGCTCATCTTTCTGAACCACTGGCTCATCTGACTTGAGTTGGCTAACAATTGGCCGAGCAGCCAAAGCCATTGAACGTCAAGGATGTACGTGCTATGTGAGGACCAAGGATTAAAGGCTAGTACTAATAATATGTTTGTATTTTTCAGTTTGACCCTTTGTTTTATGGATATTTGTATCCTTTGTAAACATAAATAAATGTCTAAATAGGCAAAATGTCCATAATAGGAAATAATAAAATGAAAGACCTTCATGTGACGTGTGAGCTTAAGAAGAAGTTTGGATTAATTGATCAAAAATCAAGCTTTAATTGTTTTTTAATTAATTAGTTGATTTAATTATCAATATTAACTACTATTATGAATTAACAATTGTAAAAATAAAAAGATAAATAATAGTTTTATTATTTTAATCAAGGATGACACCAGTTTGGGGACATCTAAAGCAATGAAGAGAATTTTTCTTTGAGCCAATGTTGCGGAGGCCGATTCTCAGAGCTTGACCCCGGTTTTCATCCAGCTGTTACTCCAGATGGGCAACCCTTGTGGAGGCAGTACGGTTTCCGGGGGAACGCCGTAACCAAGTCTGACAATTCCATCGTGGACCCGGTTCAGACAACATAGTCTGGAACAGATCTTGGCTAGGGTCACCTCACCGACGATGTGACAGGAGTCACTTCTAAGAAAGTCACCGTTCAAAAAAAAATCAAGGATGGCAATCATATGGACAATCATCTAAGTTGAAACTTGAAAAGGTGTCTTGAAGCATTACTAGGTAACAGGTTGTACAACTAATATGTTGAGTTGATCAGTGTCGGGTCTTCAACAAACGTGTAGGGTGGGGGGGGGGGTCACGATACCAAAATCTAAAGGTCCGAACACCATACGTATAAAATTTTTGGAACAAACTACATATAAATTCCGAATCTGAGTGAAAAACAGGGGGGCAGGGCCCCATACCAGTTACCACAACAAGCTTCACCCATGGAGTTGAAGACCAGCACATGATAAACACATCTACTAGATTTGTGTAACGTGTTTATATATGATGAAAATTTATGAATAGGTTAAATAGGTCGTAAGCAGGTTTCAAGATCACCCTAAAAATGTAATCTTGAACTCTAATTTTAACAAGGTTACTTGTTTAATCTAACCGGTTAAACAACTCAAATTAAACACGGCTCAATTAATTAAACGAGTATATCCATACACGAATGGTTTTTTATTTAACGTGACATCCCAAAACATGTTTATTACATGTCACATGCATTTCATATTTCAATTCGTGCTATGAATTGACACATAACTTAACAAAAATATCGATCAAGAGTGGAAATAAATTATAACAATAATAATAACATGTAAACGGTTTATGTAACCTACTATGTTTTACAATGAATGAATTGAAATATGAGACTTCTGGTTATATGGGAAAAGGTTCATACTTTTTTCTTCTATTTAAAATAATAGGGGTTAATTTGAGCATTAGTGATAAGATGGAGGGCATGAAGTATATTATTAGAGGTGAAGCCAGGGTCCACGTTATCAAGAGAAAGAAAATATTGTGTGTGGGTCAAAAGATGATAACGTGGAACATTTTATTCTCTATGACGTTCTTTTCATTGGCACCAATATATGTTTTTGATGTGTTTGGTAGTGTTAAATCAATTTATATAAAATCGACCAATTTAACAAATAATTTAGCTATTAATAAGTTAAATATGTAAACTAAATATTTTGATCAAATTTATATTTTGAAAAGATGGTATGTTATTAGAAAAATTATCTAAATTCAACTCGACTTGATTTGACAACCAATCTCCCTTGATGAAAAAGTTATTGGAAGACATCAAATGTTTAAGTTTTCTTTGGGTTAAAAGTCAGGTAAAGCTTGACTATTTAGATTGGGATAACTACGTAAAATTTAGAATGTAATTTCATCATTACATGTTAAAATTTGGTTAATTGAATCTGTAGTACTGTTTTGTTTATTTTGATGATGTACAGTTTTAGTATGCTTAGCTACTTGCTAGCATGCTTTTTAATGGTGAGTTGCCTTTTTAAAAAAATGTATGGTTGGAAGTTACTTATTTTAATAAGTGACCCAATAAATGTTGAAAGCTTGTAAGTTGTCAGTTGGTATTTGATACTATCTTCTATGAGTGTTGAATGAATTAAGGCAGATATAACTTTTTATTCTGAGATCTCTAAATATAAATAATGTTTAAATCATATATACATAAAACCTAGCAAGGTATTTGAAATACGTGCGTTAAAGAATAAATTTAAAAACCAAAATTACACCACCTGAATCACTCAAGGTTATTGAGTTTTCCTCTGTTTTTGACTTAATTATGTGCATACCATTATATGTTTTCGTCGTTTTACCCGGACGATCAATTTGACTTGTGTTGTTGTTAATTTTTTTTTTAAAGGTAGAATATTTCACTAAAAAACTACTCTGGCCAAAAACTAGAGTATGTTTGGCAAAATACACCAAGAAAATTACAGCAGATGACCAAACAACATGACAACAAACACAACAACATTAGAACAACTTAGAACACATGTTTACACCAATCCAGCCAATCAAGCGAGTTAATACTGGATATACTCTTCACCCATAGAAAACAGGTACATTTCAGATCATTCGAAAGAATGTTTGTGAATAGTCTTTGTCCTCTAAAAATCACACGATTTCTACATTTCTAAAGTGTCCGAAATCCAATGAGGATTATGGCATAAACCACCGACTGTCTTTTTGAAGAATTGGGGACAGTTTTAAATAATTCCAGAAGATCACACACTGAAAAAGCAAAGATTAGAGGAATATGACACCAGATACTAACATATGACCAAAGCAACTCGGCGTAGTAACATAATACGAATAGGTGCTCCATAGTTACAAGATTTTGCATACACAAGAGGCATAGATTAGTACCAACATTAGTGTTTCTCGTTATTAAAGCCTGATGAGCAGGGATCCGATCAAGCTCGGCACGCCAACACAAAGATATTCACTATTTGTGGGACCCATTTACTCCAGTTTAGGACAAATGGACTTGTAGTGTTATCGACTCAGGATTGAGGTTGTATTAACTTGACATGACTTGCAAGGATCCGATCAAGCTCAGCACGCCAAGCGAAGATATTCACTATTTGTGGGACCCATTTACTCCAGTTTAAGACAAATGGACTTGTATTGTTATTGACTTAGGATTGAGTTTGTCTTAGCTTGACTTGCACTCCTACGCTAAATGAATAACAAGTGGCCAAGTGTTTTGCCTTGTCTACATCCTAGTTTTGTTATTAAGCCCAACTAGTATTAAAACCCAATTGTTACGTTGAGGCCATAAAACCTTAAAATTTCTGATAACATATGTATGTTTATAAAAAATTAATGAAATTTAGACATTGTTGATATCATCCAAACATTTATATCAAAATGATGAAACACCATGTTGCGACGGGAGCGTGAAACCTTAAAAAAACTAACGTCATGGTGTCGCAACGTCTCTGTAAACCCACGCATGGAATGGGGAAGTGATAAGATACGTAATTATATATGAGAAAAAACAAAAACTTCGAGAATTTGAAGATGTCCTCAGTTTGTTAGTTGTATATGTACAATCAAGGAGTGTTCCTCAAGCGCTTGAGAGAGAAACCCTGGCTAAATATCAAAACACAAATATAAAAAGGACATTATAACTATCATTACTTCAACACAAACAAAAAATACAAAGAAAATAATAATAATAAAATTATTAAATAAGAACAGGATAGAGAAAAAAAACCGACATCATAAGTTTATGATATATGTTTGTTACATATTATTTCACCTACACGAAAAATGATATATTATGCATGCATTGATGCAGTTAAAAAATTTGTTGCAAAAAACAATCGAGTTATAAAAGATAGTCTTGAAAACAAATTAATTGAATACAGTAAGAAATTGATCCTGCAACTATTGGTTAAAGGAGGCACGCCTTATTCACTCCAAGAACACCTCTTTTTGTATCATTCATCCATTTGTTGTTTATTTAACCTACATTTCATCGTTAGCTACCAAAAAAACAGTTAATGTGTTGGGTATCATGTATTGCTTTTAACCATTAAAGTCGAGACTTTATTAGCAACGTTTCAAACTTTTTGAGTTTTAAAAGTGGAAGCGATTTTATACGATTATTTAATTCATAACTAAATACCTAAAACAGACATCCAATTACACTTGATTTAAACAACAAATAAATGCAACCATCGGGTGAGTGACCAACCAAAACTTCACATATTGGAAGTAATAGTAGTCTCGCTAGATGACTAACGAAAATGATCAAATCTAGTAACTGTTGCAATGCATGACGAAAACCGACAACGGTGGCGGCGACACTTATGCCGATGGCCATGGTGGTTTGCGGTAGCAAAATGGTGGTGTTCAGCGGCCAAAGCGAGAAGGGGAGGGGGAGGTGCAACAATTATTAGGGGATTAGGGATTATGGTTTTCCCTAATCCCTTATTTATAATACAATTATTTACAACTTGCACCCCTGAGTAATTAACGTTTAACCCTCTTGACAATTAACCTTTAATTACCAACAAGACTCATGTTTATTACTTAATGTTAATTAAATAAACCCATAAATGTTTAACTATTAAACTGTAAATTGTTTAACTCTTTATTAAGTATTTCATTGAACAGTTAATCAAGGTTATTTATCTTGAACTAAAACGTGTAACTTTTAGGCGTTTGTTGTTCAAAGTGTAACTCTTTAAATATTACAACTTGCCGTCCTACGCCCCATGACGTAAAAGACTAGGGCTGTAAATAAGCCAAGCCGAGCCGAGCCAGGATGGGTTCGAGCTCGAGCTTGAAGCCTATCAAGCTGGCTCGGCTCGACTTGGAAATTTTAACGAGTTGAAAACACCGGCTCGAGTTCGGCTCGTTAAAAGCTCGAGCCAGCTTGTGGCTTGTTCGAGCTTTCTATCCTTAAAAAATCTTTATTTTTTCACATTAATTTATATGAAAACACAAAAAAAATATATATTAGGGCTTTTACTTTTTATTGGGTACTCCGTACTTAGGGGATCAAAGATCATTATTTTGAATATAAACAATTACTATCAAGTTATATATTTTTTAAATAAAATACTTAATTTTCAAAAAGCAATCCATTTTTATTTTAAGAAAACCTTTTTAAAATCATAATATAAAAATAATAATCATAATAGTAGTAGTAGTAGTAGTAATAATAATAATTATTATTATTATAATATATATATATACTATATTAATATACATATATACATATAGGAAGGACAAGAATGTCATTTCACTTAGATCTCTTAAAATCAAAAGTTTTACAAGTATTTAAGCGGTGTGTACGAGTCTTTAAAGTGAATGAATAGAATTGGGTTTGAATCCTGTGTTACGCTTCACGTGGATCCTGGATCGGGTCGTCAAATACTTCACACACATTTAGGCATTTAAGGTTAGAAA
The DNA here is from genome assembly GCA_018326445.1 of Flaveria brownii. Taxonomy (NCBI): domain Eukaryota; kingdom Viridiplantae; phylum Streptophyta; class Magnoliopsida; order Asterales; family Asteraceae; genus Flaveria; species Flaveria brownii. The sequence continues at coordinate 8,801 of BJCN01289536.1, forward strand.
GCATCGAAATTCAAAACACTCTGAAGAAAGAGAGGGAGAGCGGCGTGTATTATAGAGACACCCGATGGTGGTGGGAGTCGGTGGTGGACGCGACGACATCAGTGATGGGTTGATTTGAGGTGGTGGTTATCGGAGCCGCACTCTTATGTAGATCCATGGTACCATGGGTATGGTTGGAACGAAAAAGCAAAGTTACATGGGGGTTTAACCATTTTTGGCTGGTGTAAGCTTAGATCTAGGGTTAATACCTTTGATTACGTTAATGGTTTCTTAAAAGTCAGATCAATGTAGCAAAAAGATCAAGTAGATGCATTCTTATAAAGTCTCAGTGAGTGGAGGTATGTTCTTTCTGGTTAATTTCATTTGTCATGTTATTAGTTTTGAATAAAAATGATGAATTTGTGGTTACTTTACTGAACTTTTTTAGTTGTGTTTGCATATGTCTTTGAGTTTTGGTGTGAGTTTAAGCACATGATGAACTTCAAAACAAGAACATAGATTCTCACGTATGTGAAGTTATATATCTTCTTCTATACATATTTATATATGCTGGTTTGAGGTTTAGATTTCATTTATGATATCAAAACGTTTATTTGTGATATTCAAATATGTTAAAAATTTTTTCATGAATCAAATAATACAATTAAAATTTTTATGATTACATTTCATAATATGTAATTCTCAATTATTCCCTGCCAAAGAGATCAAATCAACCTTTGGTGTCAAATGTGGGAAAAATGATGTGAATGCAGTAACATGGGGAGTGTTCCCTGCCAAAGAGATCATTCAACCAACTCTTCTTGATCCTTCAAGCTTCTTGATATGGAAAGACGAGGCTTTTGAAATCTGGTCAAGAAGATGGGCACAGTTGTATCCAGAGGATGATTCTTCTAGATCACTTCTACAAGAGGTTTGTTTTCTTCTCTATGCTCTTGTAATTTTGTTATGAATAATTTATTTAGGTTTTGTTTTATCTCAAATGGATGAACTAGAAAATATCATGTTAAAAGCACAAAGGTTGTAAATTGTCCAAAGCTTTTTAAATATTAATTTTTGTTTGTATTAATACTTCTTCTATAATAGTCATATCATACTCATTTATATAAAAGTTTGGACGATAACTCACATGGGTGAAATAGAAAAAAAAATAGGTTGGGACCTAGGAGTGAACGGGTCAAATGGGTCTAACGGGTCAAATTGACAAGGTTTGATCTCAAAATTTATAAAATATGAAAGAAGTATGCTGAAGGAAGATCAGATGAGTCAAAAGTTGTCCAAGAGTCTCTTTATCATACTAACATCTAAAATATCATCTTTATTCAAGACCTTAGATTATTGTTGAATAAATACTTTTGTAATCATATTAGTTATTATTTATAAATCGAAGAATAAGCTACTTGACCCGACTTGTATTGACCAGTTAAAAAAATTTACCCCACACGCTTGATTGAACTGGAAGTCACTTGAATACCTAAAAATGTTGTTGTTATTCATCTTTTTGGTCCATTTATTACAGGTCCAGAACATTTGCTACTTGGTTAGCTTGGTTGATAATGACTACATCAACGGCAAGTTGTTCACTGTTTTCAAGGATTTTTGAACTTTTTCAGCCAACTAATCTCTATAAAGAACAGGCCTGTAACTCTCTGTTTTACATATGTTTCTTGTGTTACTCAATTAAAGAAGAAAGAGCAAACGAGCTTGCGATTTCTTAGTATGAGTACAAGTTATATATCTTCTTCTATACACATTTATGTATGCTGGTTCGAGGTTCAAATTTGTTAAAATTTTATTCATGAATCAAATAATACAATTAGAATTTTAATGATTACATTTCATAATCTGTAATTCTCAATAGTAATTTCTCATTTCAATTAAACTTTGTGTTTCAAAATCGAATCAATTTTGAAGCAGAACTCGACTCCACTCGACTGGTCCTATTGTTTAAACTTCTATTGGGTTCTTCGGATCCTTAATTTCATGTGGTCAAACTGCTATTCTACAACTAGAAATTGGTAGAGATTTGGTTATGATTTGATATGATATGCTTGACATTTTGATGCTTTAAGTTGACACATTAGTTTTATTGATGGCTGCTAGAGAAGCATCTTTCTTGGTGATAATAAACAAGTATGAATGAGGGGAGTTCCAAGGTGCGTTGTTGATGAAGTACGACCACCACCATCAGTATTTCCTTAAAACTGTCAAATTAAAACATGTTTTTTTGTCAGAAAGAACTTTCTATTTTGTTATTTAGTTTGTAGTTCATGGGTTTATAGCTACAACCGTATCTTCTTTGCCAAGCATATAAACTCATTGCAAATCTTTGATTAAAGATTATTTTAATCTTGATTTTAGGTAATTTAGTGTTAAAATATTTGGATCTGGTGAATGGATGAAGCAATGATGGCAAGAACACATTTTTTGCTTCATCTTTCATTGATTCATTGTTGTTGTTTGGGTGACACTTCTATGAATCAAAAATTACGATATTTGTTATATGATTGGAAGTTTAATGATTTTGTGTATTTTCAAATCATGAT
>BJCN01289661.1:0-10818 GCA_018326445.1 Flaveria brownii
AGTTCTCCGGCGCCGGAGACTGAACGGAGTTCTGGCGTCTCTGAAGCTGCCGGTGAGTTGTCGGAGATGATGATCGGTAATCAGACGCCTTTAGGAAAGTTCAGTCTCGTGAACTTGCCTCCACCGACGAATCTCACGGTTGTGTCGTCCGCCGGAGACGATGAGCGGAGTTTCTCCGGCGTTCCGGCATCGAGCACATCACGAGGTTTGATGAGTTTTCGTTGCAGTGATGGAGAAGAACCGAAGCTGCTGAACCTTCTTGTATAACAAGTTAATAATTGATAAAGGAGTTAAACCCTAAATAAGATCATCAGTAGATTGGGATGGTATATTGGTATGTAGGTGACTACTTTTTTGGAGTTAATTTAATAACTAACTGAAGTTAAAAAGTATATTGAGGTGTAATGTTTATTTTGTAACTTAACGGCGTTGTACATGTAAACTGCTTGCTTTCCGTTTTGTTGGAAAGATCTGATGGTGGTGGAATTTGGGAGTCGATGATCGGCGATGGGCGACGGATGTTTATGTTTTCCGGTTATAGAGAATAATGAAAACAGCATCTTGTTGGTTTATGTGTATTACCGTACTATCGTATTACAACTTTGCGTGGTTGGGGCTATCTTTATATTTTAGCGGGTGTTTAGGAGTGCTTATTTTTATCAATTTTTAGTTTTTTAACTTTTAAAAATTAAAAAATTATTTTATAGTGTTTGGTAATGTGATTGTTAATGCGATTGTTGTGAGCGAATAAGTTAATAAGTCACTGCATACTAACTTATTAAATTATTGGAAAAATCAATAAGCTAGATTTTTAAAATCAATCTCAAACATCTCTTACTATAATGTTTTATGAGATGCTAAGATTCGTGACAATTTGCTACAATTTATTTTCTTTATTTTTCTAGAGAAATTGCGTAAACTATTTTATTTTTCTCATTTTTTAGCTATTAAATATAAGTATTTTTTAGCTTTCATAAATAAGAAGTTCGTTCTAATTAAAAAAACTTGAACGAAAATAAAAATCAAATTAAAATAAGCTATAAATTCGTCAACTAAAATGTACTGGATGTTAAATGGATATCAAGGGGCACAGGTTTCTTGATCAAATTCCGGGGGTTGGTGTTCCCAAGTTTTCTCGGGTTAAATTTCCGGGACAACAGAAGATACATGATTTGTAAATTTAATTTATTTACCCGTTTAAGGTTTTACTATGACAAACAACTTTGTTTTGATTTACATAGTCGTACATTTATTATTAAGGTATTCTAAATTTCTTACTAGAAAAACATACTATTATGTTTTTCATGGCTTACATAATTGTACTTTCACCAACTAAAAACACCTTACATTTTTTCACAGAAGTCTGCATGGTTGTGTTATATGTAATTTTCCAGAAAAATGTTGCAACTATATATAAAGGTTTACAGAGGTTGTCTTTGATTTATATTTCTGTTAAAAACTCTAGGTGATCACTAGCTTTTCGCTAATTGTCATTTTGTAAATATGTTTTTGATTTTAAATATCGTTGCAAGGTATGAGAACCATGTTGAATCCTCAAACTAACTCAAGTTTTAAGTTAAGAGGATTTTATATTGTACTCATGCTTTGAGAATACTTATTTCATAAATTTGATCCTAGTTTTGTATTGTACAATATTGAAGAAAAAGTAATTTAGTAAAAAAAATAGGTTAGAGCATACATGATCATAGTATGAGAAGTCAAGTTGAAGCATTAGAAAGTCAAAGGTTAAAGTTAAAAATATATCGAATTAAACATGAAAACTGATAAAGTTAAGGATTTTAAGTTGGAAAAAAGTTGGGGAAGGTGAGTGTTCAAGTTGTCAATTTAAAAATGTTGACACCAACATTAGGTGTTTTGTTTATATAAATGTGATATGAACATTATGATAAATTGAATTAGATCATATGTAAAGGATAACTTTTCAAAAAAGGGAATAAATATAGAAGAGTACAAACATTTTCGTATATTTTGTCTTGTGGTTTTAATGAACGATAAAGTAACATTTTGTGGGGGCTTGGTGAAGTGATTTTAGTTGGTTCTAACGTGGCAAACACGAGTTGAAATATGCACAACTCCACGCGTACCGCTTCATATTATTACGTGGGTCATAACTCATAACTTTATCATGCGTAGCCCGTAGGCTCCTTTTGTCAATTTCCCAAATTGCGTTGTTAATTCAATCATTTGATGCGAATTAACATTAAACTTTATTATTCATACCACATAGGCTCTTTTTATTATATAACCTATTTAATATCAATTTTTTAATAATTAACATTTAATAAAAGAAAGCAATTACCTCATTCATTCATGCCATCGTCATAATCTCTTGTTAGTACATATGGAAGGATAAGAATGATCGTGCTTTTAATCAAAGGATAAAGTTCCCGCCAAATATCACCGAGGACATAAAAATCCTTGGATCTCTATGGGTTAAGCAAATGATGAGGTCGACAACCGTGGATTGGAGGACAAGGCGTTTTATGGTGGTCATTCTAATTTATTTTTTTTCCTCTGTCTTTCTATAACTTGTTTCATTGGGGTTTTAGTTTTCTTACTAGCCCCATTTTCTTATTCAATAAATAAATTTGAATGTTACGTGCCTTATATAAAATATCATTTATTAATAATAAATAAACTTGAATGTTACATACCTTATATAAAATATCATCTATTAATTTTTTTATAAAAGATAGTCTAATAATCAATATATGTAAAAAGGGTTGTGTTATACAAACATCCTTTTTATAATTTAGACATTCTATTTGTTTCTATCTCTCTCCATGCATCTATATATATGTATAGAGAGATAAAGATGATTAAAATAAATAAGATGTATCTATAACATATATCATGTAAAAAATATATATGTTTTTTCTTATGTTGACTCAACTCTTGTAGCACATCCTCATGATTATCTGCCTGTTTTTATGATGTATGATGTAAAACATGATGATACTGATTGTGATTAAAAATAATACATAATATATTAGTACACATTTATGATACATATTTAATATCAATTATATCTATAACTAAAAGGCGTGTGCATTGTGAATAGTAAAAATTTGTCTTTTAATATAACGTTCCTTTTTTCCATGTAGATTTTCATTTAAACTTAGAAATTTTAATTTGTCTTTTAATTATGTCATACTCTTGTGCTCGACAATCAAATGGATTTCTTTTGACCATACTCTTTGGACGCTCTTATATTTATTTACGATATTTCATATTTTTAAACGCTCTGTTTTACAACAACATAATGTTCTCTAAGACTCTGAATATTTCTTTATGATGTGCTTATTTTTAAGCAAAATCAACTTGTAACTAAGCATTTGTAAATAAATGCTAGTTAGTAGTTACCCCTATTTTTCATCATATCCGCACGAATCTACCTTCGCGCTTCTGAAGGTATTGTGAAAATCAAATGATTGCCTTTTGAAAAGGTCAATCAAATTTATTCCACCAGAAGAGTTAGCAGGCAACTAACCAACATTACATCATATTACATCACTTTTACTTTGTCCACCTCAATACAAAACAAATTAGAGCAGACTGTTGTTGGCTATGATGACTAGTTAAAACATGTCAGCGTCAAGAGGTAAAGTATGGATGGTTGGAATGTACTCTATCAATAGGCGATGATGCTAAACAAACAAAAACCGTGATTGTACAGGCGTGGCAATCCTCTGAAGTGCAGCCACAATGATTGTTTTTCTGAGCCTACAAATAGCTTCATTGAATGTTGTTCATGGTTGGTGAAGATGTATTTGATCACAAAATGGGCATGACCCTCGATTTACAAAGCGAACATCACATGGTTGTGTTATGATGACACCCTAAAATTAGTGTTGGTTTCTTTAACTTGGCAAGTTGTTTCCACTGTGCAGCCGCAACCGGTCATTAGTTCTGAGCCACGCTGCGATAATTACAATGTCTAACACGCTAAAACGGTTAAGTTATGGCTATGATGGCGCACAACGCGCACTGGGTATAACACCTAGTTAAATTTAAACTACAGTGTTAGCATTCACAAATCTGTAACGTAAAGTTATCCAACCATGTTAACTTTCTTATAGAATAAAATATAAATATAAAGTTTATAAATATAAACAAGTAAACCCACAACCCTGCCGGATTAACCCAAACCAACCTGTTTAGATAGCTCATTCACTAGTTTAACCAGAAACCGATCAATCATGTTTAGGCTAATGTAATGGTATTATTAACAATAAAGGAAATGTTATTTTGTTGTATTAAAGTTAAAAATGAAGCTAAAGAAAAACAGTTTTATTTTGATAAATTACTTCTTTTTTGAAAATATTGGTATTTCCAAAGAACAGCTTTATAACATTCTAAAGAGTAATCGAGAATACCAAATCATGTAACCTTGAACACAAAGTAAAATTAGAGGGGGGTTTGGATATCATTGTTTGAAGTCCATATATACATATATATAATTTTTTTAACCTAAGAGAGAAACCGCCTGCATATATAACTGGAAAGTGAAGAAATACAAGGATCTTTATGATCTACACTATGCATATACAGGATGTCACACACCCACAAAAGCCCATGAATGAGAACCATTTCATACTCTCCAGTTGGTACCACGGTGAAGGGGCGGAGTAAGAATTTCCAGTATGGTTAGCAATTTTCCAGTAAGCAGTCAAAGAAAAACGGAAATCAGCTTTACAGTTCGGTTATTGTTGTCGGAGGTGGGCGTTGCACTTGTAATATGTGTGACCTCAAGCTGCAGTCCTGCACCTGGTTTCAAAACAATGTAGGTGAGTGTATTCCAGCAACTACTAGTCAATTTCAAAACATGACTAAAAGTTGGTTTCAAACTTATGAATTCGAGTCTATAACTGAAACAGAATACTAAGTTGATTGTTTTATTAGGTTAACTTTCCTGGAAAGAAATGAGATAATTGCTTACCTTCATGCGTGTCAGTATTGACAAATGATCATTGCACTGATCGATCATAGATCGTTCATTTGTTGTCGTGCTTGCAAGTTCTGATGCCAATGTGTTCACATGCTCCACCTGTTAAAAAGATTTTGATTTAAATGCATGAATATTGTGTTTGATTTTTATTAAAGACAATTCCATTTTAGATTCAACTTGAGAATTCAATGTTGTAATTCTACTTTTTCAGTTTAGATTCAACTTGAGAATTCAATGTTGTAATTCTACTTTTTCAGCAAATAAGTCACTACCATATGATACTGAACTCAAATTTTAATTTCACAAACTTCAAAACTGATTTTCTAATGGAGAACTAAAAAAAACTATGCGCAATATAATGAGAGAAGATAAGTAACAAATAGTTGTAGGGGGTGTTTAACACAAAACCAATGTTAGGTAGACAACTGTATAAACATTATTGCTTTAACTGCCTTTTTTGTAACCACATATCAGCCTCTCTTTCTCCCCCCCACATTGGGAGGGTATTGAACAAAACACTCACACACATAAAATAAAAATGACTAGCAATCATTTTATTACTTTTAGAGGTGATGATACCTAACATATATCTGGTCAAATGCTTATGCAGTTCAAGATTCTCTACTTAAAATTGATTATGTATTGAGTAATTCCTTGTATTTTTTAAATTATTTATTAAGCAAATAACAAAACTATCAAAACAATAAAAATCATTTTGTTTACTAAAATAAATGCCCACAAACATAAGATACAAATCTGAACGTTAAAAAAGAAGGTAGATCAATAATTAAATGATGCATATTGATGATAACACAACATAGTGGTTATGCAGATTTTTTTAAGAATGGTTCATAGACCTAAAAATGTGCCTAAAACTATGCCTAAAATGAACATGATAATGAAAAAGATTAAAGGCAAAATAGATGACAGAGAAAATGGCTACGCCACCTGTCAAGCATTTTAGTTAAATGGTGAAGGTTGATTTTTTAAACCTATATCTCATTGCTCTTAAGTTATTAAAATTGAATATTCTCAGTGATTGAAGTACAAATCTATTATAAGTAACATACTAACATATAAAGTTGTATATTAAGATGTACACATAAAACAATAAGATGGTGAAAAACATATTTGATTAAACCCCATTGCTTACAGCAATATAGCAGTCATGGCCTCCCATGCTAAAGTTGGGGATCACTCAACATAGATTAATGTATATGAACTTACCATGCAAAAGTTAATATGGCCAGAAAAGTGAAGGCTATATGCTATTATTCTCGGATTAAAAAAGACTATCTACAGGCTCCTAATTCCAGTCTAGTTTAATTTAGTTCAACAATGTCAGATGGACTCCCTACCTTATTTCAAGATCTTATCTAACAATTTCCTTCATTGAATTATTGTTATTTGGCATATATAATGAGCCATATTGTAAGTGTTAAGAGGGTATCACAGCTTATCAGAGTAGTTTATAATCACTTGAGAAACTCAAGACTCTAAGAAAACGAATAAACAACAGTTACGATTGCTGCTGATCTGCTAATGTTAATCGATTAAAAAAAAGGAGCAAGGGCTGTCATGGAGTCATCTTTCAAGACCCCGTGTGGCGCCATTGGTTGCCCAAGGTCCAGCCATTCCATCCCGATTATGATAAGGTTCACTGGTTTCGTCCTGCCTTGGACTCGCCACTAGTAAGGGGTTGTGGTCGCTTCACTGATGAGTCCAATGCAAGGATGGAAAGGCTGGCCTTTGGGGTTCAAGGGCACCCAACAGGGTCCCTTCAAGGGAAGGGATGCTATGGTGATTCCACTCTATGAACAAACCCCGAAAAAAAGTAAACCTTTATTAGATGTCTTCTGCTTTTAATAAAAAAAAAATTGGTGGGAAATACCTGGTCAAATATCAATCTATGATTCACTAATTTCCCATATAAGTTGGTTTACACTTTATGTAAGGAGATATGGTTGGTTCAATTGTGATCCTTTGTCAAGAAAATATGATGTGCTATCTAGTAATCAACAAATAAGGTATCCAAAGTTTAAAACAGTGAGGAAAGGGGTTGAAAAAAGTTTCAACAAACCTTTGTCACTAAATAGCGTATTAAGGATGCCATTGCCTGCAACACATCAGCCGCCGAACGGATAGCCTCTTTTAAACTTTGTACATCTGCCTGTAAAGGTAACAGCAATTAGAAACAATTTTTAGATGCTTTCGAAATTCGAAGCAGAATCATGAAACCAAGTAGGTTTTATTAGAATTTGTTGTATACTTGTACGCACAAAACACAAAATACCTTTGCCCCATCAACAACTGGAACACGTAGGGTGCTAGACTCCAGAGACACAACAGTCCCAGACAAAGAGGCAATGTGATCCCTCTCAACACGATCCCAAACCTTCAAATATGGTATCTGCATTTTGCAAGAAAGAATACAATAACAGGGTTGTAATAACCAAAGGATACCACTACTAATGTAATGAGCGATAGAACAAACACGCATCTCCATCTGTTCATATTTCATTATACACACAAAAGGGTAAACGGAAGTATTCGAGACACTAGGTATGCGTCCAGCACCATAAATAATAGGCACACATCTATAACATATTCTCATTTAATCCAAAATATGCAAGACATCCTCAGTGAGAAATGAGAAGAAAACAGGTTACAGAAGGATGATCAACATAATCACACAAATACATAATAAAATAGCAGTTGAGAGAAAGTAGCAACAAAAAAGTAATGAGTAACAGTGTGACAATTCACATTCTTGCCTGATTTTTGAGGACAGTGTACAACTTCAAGTTCTGTCTCAGCTGTTGTATCTCTATTTGTTTGGATATGACAGACTGTCGCATTTTTGATGTAGTCACCCATGAATTGTATAGACTTTTCTGAAACATAATCAAACATTAGACAGAGTGACAAATAAATAAAAAAGTGCTAAAAGGTGCATGACTATATAAACCACGTATATACATAAATAAAGAACGTCTAAATACACATGAAGGCACTATACAAAAATGCATTTGGGATAAATTTTAGTGGACTGCTTGTATCAATTGCAAATGAAATTACTTGAGTGCCTATCGGGAGAATAGAGTACAGCTGAAATCATACTATTCCTACTGAATTAATTTTAAAGGTATTCACTCTTACAATAATAAATTAATGCATAATTTATATACAAAAATGCATTGTGTATATTTAGAGAGAGATAGAGAGAGAGAGAGAGAGAGAGAGAGAGAGATCCAAATAGGTTAACATTCAATAAGAAACATCATTCACATCAGCCTCATTACTTTTGCTACCTACTAACAAAATTGTCAACCATTTATCATGGATAATAGGTGAGAACATGAAGATAGCCTAGTGAAATACATATAGAATCAAGTAACACTTCCATCATGATATAATAAGTAATAGTTCATGTAAACACCACTTGCACTGCAGAGTGTGTGAGGGCCCGCCATTGACTAGAAAACTAATTACATCAGCTTATAAGGACTAATTAGGTCCACTCTAATCTACAAACTGACAGCACACATATGCATGAATGCAAAATACGACTTTAAAAGCATGATGCTTACCTTTATCTAATTCAAAAGATGTGTATATTGATTGTATTTTGAATTCAAAAACATCCACTTAAGTACCCTTACTATTTGTTTACAAGAACCAGCATGTAACCCACCTTGATATTTAATAACACACAACAAAAGTGTAAAATAGGAAAATAAACACAAAACCTAGGCTACAACATGCTATTCAGCTGTGTGTTCAAGCGAAAACCAACTTGACCTTTATTCAACCCAAATAGATATAAATTTATTTCAAATCATATGGCATACTCATTATCGAGCCACCTTGCAAGCATACACCCATTTTTGCAACTGACATTGAACATGCTGCATAGCATGTCCCCTGGTAAGAGTAGCTAGAAAGCAATATTATCAGAAAAGAAAAGGTCATACCTCCAACAAAATACCAACACATTTATTGTTTATCTACATAAAAAATGAACAATTCACATGAACAATTTGACCTGCCCATGCCACTGGAAGCAGGATGGATTCATATAGCCTATCAAACCTCAAAGCAGAAAAGTAGACAATCTGAAATTACTACCACCACTACAACAACAATGCAAAATTCAGAACTCCAGAAATAAGATGAGCAAAACTTTGATTTCTTGCAAACAATTACACTTAAACTTTTCTCCTGGGTCTGCAAATAGCTTGATACTAGAAGGCTTTAGGCCAATTATCTAGCATTCACATGTGTTGGTTAGTTGGTATCAAGCAAATCAAAGCAATATTTTGACTCCATCAGTAGACCACCAATTCATCGGCTCCACTGTCCATACACTCAACTCAAGTTTATCAAAACTTTACATATTTTGACTCTAAACAAGAGCTACTAACCCCTGCCTACACTGGCCAAGCAAATTGTAATTTACAAACAAGCCAGAAGCAAATGACTTGGAACAAGAAGACTGTAACAATAGCATACTAATAAATCGATATGAAATGTGTGTGCTCTGTAACCCACATAGCTATCAAGCTAACTACAACACAGAAATCAAGCAAGCAAACAACACAGTAGCTTCCATTAACCCATACAAAACTACAGATATTGTATAAGCATTACCTGAGCAGCTGCTCTCTGGACCACCATGGCAGCATCTGCTCTAGCATTTGCAAACCTCCATTGCAAATACTTGTTGTGTAGCATCCTCAGTACATGTGCATCAATAACGGCATTATCTCCGGCCTTCCTTCTCTTAGTCTCAGCAGCAAAGCTGAGAATTGAGTGTGTGTTGCCCAAATTACTATTAGACCCCACTACGCTACGTGCTCTTGTTGGACTGGACATACCCCTTGATGGAGATGCTGCAGGCCCCAACAGCACACTCTTGCTTGGTGAGGCAGGTCGAACAGCTCCTCTAACCGGAGAGGGAGACAATCCTCGTGGTGCTCGAGTTGGACCATCTTTTAAAAACCTATTGTTTCCGGATAATGGAGCTGAAACAGGCTCCGGCTGTACTCTCCTGAGACGGTTAACAGTCTCTTGCCTAAATCTAGCTGGCACCACAACAGCACGAGGCGCGGCACCCCGAACATTACCCAAAGTGCTACCCGAGGAAACACTTTCGGCATCTGATATACCACGATCGGAATTATCACAATCACTCAAAAGCTTATCAATACTTTTACTAATCTCCGGCGTTTCCGGTTTATTAGCTTTCAACTTGATATCGCCGATCATAGATTTCTGTAAAGCCCTCACAGCAGTCACCGTCCCCGTCCCAGATCCATTCAATTTCAAGTTCTTATTTGTAAAATCAACACTCCTTGTCATGAAGCTCCCCTGCCGTGATCTCCCCGGCCACCGTTTCTGATCAATCGAATTTGGACCACCTGACTTCCTCACCGGAGTCACCGCCTTCCTCTCCGGTGTACTCGGCCTCGATCCATTGTTAGATGCAGCAGGCGGTGGCTTCGACGCCTTATTCGCCGGTGGCGCAAACGACGGACCTTGAAACGAGGCTGACAGCTTCCTCGCCGGCATCGCCGTTAACATCTTCGCCGTTGCCGACATCTCACCTACCCGTGGAGTCTCCGGACGACGACGTCCCGTCGACTGAGCTCGCTTACCACCACTCACGGCCACCGCCGGCGTCATCAGATTCGTCGACGATACCAATGGCGACGGAAACCGCCTCCTCGGGGTACATCCGGAGTTCGAAGACGACGTCGTTGTAGTAGAAGAAAAGGAACCAGACGACGACGTCGACGTCATTGTAGTTGCGATTGAACCAGAAGAAGCAGTAGAACACAAGCATCGTG
>BJCN01289680.1:0-10297 GCA_018326445.1 Flaveria brownii
AAGTATCTTAAGTACTTGTAATTTTTATGTTTGCTTTGTAACACTTCTAAAAGAACTTGATAGCAATATACATCATTCTTAAAAATCATATTATCTTCTTGTTCTTGTTCTGTCTCTGGTTACTTGTGTTCTTAGTATCATGATAAACCCGGTTCCCCATTTGATCTGTTAAGTGTTCTAAGTCCCTCCTCATTGTGAAACTATTGCATTGACCCCTTCTAACTAGTCGTGCAACTTGTTTGTGGAGCCTGATCTTGTTAATTTTTTTATTATGACTAAGTTATGGTCGTTTGAAGTTGTAATAGTTCCTATCCAAAATCAATGGTAGCACTTATGTGCATCTTTTAGTGTTTTAAAAATAATAAGCACGTATAACAAAATTTTTGAGTGTATATATGATAATACGAGGGTCATAAATGAAGAAAAACATGAGGAGTTTAATTACAAATTTATTTAAAATTATTCAGGATTTTAATGAATAATAAGAAAAATAAAATTAAGAGTACGATTGCTACCTTAAAAACAACAAACAGACTTGAAACCTATATAGACTTTAACGGAGGATTGGGGCTTAAAGCTTTTTGAGATTGTATAGAAGGTAAAGAATAATTGTCTTGCAAGTTAAGAAGAATAGTTTATGCAAGAGAATTGTAAAACAAATGTTAGTATTTATAGGTAAAGAAATGAAGGTTATGGATGATGAAGTTTCATGAGCACAATTAAGGATGAGCGTTATAAGTGAGTTGTAAATGAGTCAAAGGAGAGAGGGTTTTGGTCGTTTAATTTTTTATAAAAATGGTGTAATGTTTATAAAATAAATTTTATAAAAAGGTTGTATTAAAGTTGTAAAATTAAAGACTTTAAAATAATTGGTACTTTTTATAAAAAAATTAATAATTTTAAAACTTTTATACAAATATTACGACTAAGAATTTACATAAAATTAATCAACCAAATTATCAATTTATAAAACTTAATAAACCTCACAAGTTTTATAAATCTTTGTAATTAAATTATTTATTTTAACTACATATTCAAAATCTCATAATTACTAACTTAATTCTATAAAATTATTAGATTTACTTTATAATTTATAAAATTATCATAAATTAAATATTTGATAAAATTACTGTGATTGAACATAATAATCTACAAAATGATCAAACAATAATAGTTTATTACAAGGTCCGGGTTTTTATTTCAAATGGGTCAAATGTTACAAATGTGCCAAGTTTGGAACGAGTTTAAGTATTCCAAACCCCATACCTGATTAGTAAAGTGTGCATCATACCCGACGTATAACCCATCAGTATGTATGTGATATTTACTCGTCGAGTATCGGGTATACTCGTAAGTAATCGGGTATACCCTTTACTTTAATAAATAATACTCATTGTATATACCCATCGGGTATCTCTTCAGCTTTTGGCCAAATATCTTTGTTGCTATTTATATTTGACCAAATCTATTCATCGCTATCTTGTTGACTCTCTTTGATTATGGCTAGGGTTTGAAGGAGAACCAAAAGTCTAATTGTTATGTTACTCAAGTGATAACATATGAGAATGACCGAATGGGATAGAAATTGAAACTAAGAAACTTGAAGATAATATCAACACTCATAAATGTAATAGTGTAACATAAAAGATTAATTAAAATGATTGAAAGAATTCAACTCACATGATATTATCAATATTCATAAATGTAATAGTATAACATAAAAGAAAAACCAAGCACAATCAAACCTAATGATTGAATTGACTTGGTCCGCAGACGAGACCTTATGATTGACTGTGTAAATCTGGTTCTAATTATCACTCGAATAATCATTTGAGATGGGTTGTCAAACCAATAAATCCATCATTGTTGTCATAGTTGTATAAATTAATGATTGTGTTAACATCTAATTTATCTAACTATGAACACATAATTACAAGTAATAATATATCATGTTTTTAGTTAAATTCAGAATGAACTAATAATGAATATCAATGATTGAATGTTAATACATAATTTACCTAAGCATGTAAACACAAAAGATAACCTATGAGTACCCACTTGATAATATGATTAATTTACCCAAACATGTAAACATAAAAGATAACCTATGAATACCCGCTTGATAATATGATGTAAGTGATTTGAATTGTAAAATGTAAGAATAGACACCAAAGTTTCATCTCGGGTTAAACTAAGAAACAATCTCTAAGTTAGAATAATAATATGATTTAAAAACTAGATATGAATTAGAGTTTCAATTGGAATTTGGATTTCAATTGAAATTTAGGTTTAACAAGTAGTTTAAAATAATGTAATTAATCTAAATAACTTGATTAAATAAATAAATGAACTGATTAAATATTTAAATAATGTATAATTAGTGAATTAGAATTATTAAATATAATTATATACAGAATTTATACTAATAGAATTTGATTATCAAAGTGTTAAAAAATAAAATAATTAATTTAATAATTAAAAATATAATAACTTGATCAAAATAATTAATTATTTAAATAACTAAACAAATAGGTATTTAAAATGATTTGAAATAATTTAAGTTTAACTTAAAGTGATTATTATGAATTTTTAAGCTTACAAATAGATTTTGTTTTGTAACACTTTATAACCTTTATAATCATTTAAAAAAAATTAAAATGTGCGCTTAAAACATCATAAACTAACTAATAACTAGTTTGCTCTATCAGCGCGTGTGGCGTGCATATGGACAAATCAAAACGTTTTAACTTTTAAGACAGAATAACCATTATGCTCGGGCTCAGAACCGACATTCGGTTGCAATTGCTAACCATACACGGCAGTTGTGCCATAAGAATCGACACCAATCGCTTATGCATCACAACCCTTGGAGTAAATCGGTAGTAAACACTAAAATAGCAATAAAGGTAATGCTCGGGCTTAAAACCAGTGCTCGGTTTGCAAATGCTAACCATAGATGGTAGTCACGTCAAGGCAACCAACACACCGACCCGATTATTACCCTCAGGAGTTCATCGATAGTAAACAGTAAAACCACGATACACCAAACAACACAGCTAATATTGTAACATTATCAGCTAAACAACAGGGTTTATAGGAAGACCATCAAACAATAAAGTCTCAGATAAGGTGTTCCTTATCTTCATCAACACAAGCAAACCAATCAGATCTATCAACCACGGCCGTCGGTGGTAACCGGCGATAGTAACTTTGTAACAACGGTGGTCTCACCACTGCCGCCGCGACACCTACCACCGGTACAGAGGTAAAAACCCTAAATGGGTATTGGGGAGACACAGTAGAAAAGGGGCAACAATGGTAGCCCTACCACAACCGGCCTCCGCCACCCCTCACTTGTAGTACACCGACTCAACCAGAGGCGCCGCCGCTGTTAACACAGGGAATCGAACCCTGTAACCTTAGATCGAGCACCGTCGCTGCTTTGACCACTACATTAGGCGTAAGGATGCGGTACGGCACCGCCGCTGGCTACAATAGAGGCCCAATAAACCAGAGGACACCAACAAGAATAACGACCACCGTTAAGAGTGGCCGGGGTCGAGACACTCGGATCTGATATTGTTACGACGGTTAAGTCTTGTGGTGGAGAGAGGTCGACCAACACTGGCGACCAACCACCATAAGTACCGTTTATCTCTCTGTGAAATCGTAAAACACTAACCAAACCCGAAGGCACACATGCACCGCGAGAGAACCGGAGATCAGTCACGAAGTAAATCGCCGGAGATCAACGACGTCGGCCGGAGGTGATACCGGCGAACAAGAGGTATTCGTTGGGGGTGGGGAGAAAACCCCGTATATAAGACCAAAAACTGACTACTCATTTCTTCCTCAGTTAATATATATGTAAATTTCTAAGTCATTATTATTTAACAAAATAATTTTTATATTTAACAATTTAAGTACAATTTTTCTGAAATTAAAGTAAAATAAATATGATAAAAAAAAGAACAGCACGGGGTGCCCAGGTTCAAACCTGGGTCCGTCTGAAGTGTGGGTGAGTTTTAACAAATCCGTTAAGGCTCAGTTTCTGGTTTAATCTTGATTTTAAAATATAAGAATAAGAATTACATAACTTTTCTAATTTCACATGAACCCTAGATTGATTTGATTCAAATTAGACCCCGAAATAAAAACACTGATAGAATCAATTATGTGGCTTTTGTTTGGAACATATAAAAGAATGTGTGTGCATGATTAATTACCTGCTTGATGACAATGTTGTACATTCAACAACAAATGTGATTTTCTAAGTATTTGTGAAAATTGTAGATAAACGAGCAAGTGAAAATTGTAGATAAACTAGTTTAATGCAACTATGTTTTGATCAACTTGCTTCTTTGATTGACTTGCTTTAAAAACCATACATGTTTTGAATCCATAGTATTTGTGCTTTGGACCGTAAGACATCCTTAGATGTTAGTTAAAAGGCTGTTATAGACACTAAATAGCATTTTGATAAAGATGGTAATCTAAACATATATTTTGAAGATGGTTTTGAATGAATTAGCACAGTTACAAACAAAATATGATTTTGGAAACACTTTAATATTAATGTGTGCAAAAAGTTTATATGCAAATGATTTAGCATCTTTGTGTACATAACGTTAGGTTTGGATACAATGTGACATAAAATGGTTTTCAAATGGTTCTTATAGTTTTGCATGGTCATAAGTAAAATAACTAGTTTGAAACATTTTGATGAGTAGATAATGCTATAGATCATTCGAGCTAGAAACTCAACTTAAGTTAACATGGGCATTTGAGGGTGGTTAGAAACCATGGGACTTTCAGGATAGTAACTCATGTAAGACTCGCAAGCATTAGTCATTGAGGTGTAGCTTGTGCCAGGAGCCTTCTTGCAAGGAACACCATATAAAACCAATTAGGGCATTAGATAGCAATTTAGTACCACGACCTTTAGGTGAGTAACTCATATATGACGTACGGGTTTTGAGGTGAACCCCATGTAAGATCTTTTGTGCTTTGGGGTATGTATACTTGAATAGTGTGACATAAAGAGTAATCGTGATGAGTTCTTGAGGAGGTTGAACGTTGAGACCGCTGATTGGAATGGATTGAATTAAGACCTTCGTGATGGTAATGACCACCATAGCTCTAGCCCCCATCTCACCCCCTCACATCTAGAAGGGCATTCTAGATGTGATAGGGCTTCCATCTCAACCTATCACATCCCACTACACATGGTCTACAAGTAAATTCACACCAAAATCAATGTAACCCACCCTCAAGAATAATAAGCCGCAAAATAAAAAATAGTTAGGCATATTTATTTTCAAAAGTAGACACTTTTCGTTAAATCCTCATGGCAAGGTGGCACACTCACATCTATCTCACAATGATGTTATGGAAGGACTAAAGAATACAAAAAATCTTAGAACTAATCTAGAAAAACTTGGACAAAACCATTATTTTATATATTAATTTTAGTAAACTTGTGTATTACATGTGTTGAACAGATAAAATAATAAGTATAATGAAAATTTATTAAGTATAAAACAATTTCTAAGATAAGATATGATTCAAATTATGTATGAGTAAGAATTATAAGTAATAAAATAATAACATCAACTTTTTAAAGTGTTGGTTTTAAACTTATTTTTCCAAAAAGAAAAGTTAAATATTTTGTTTCATAACAAACCGTATTTAAAAATGTTATTTTTATAACTTTCCTTATCATAACTCTTAATTTTAATTATTTTTAGTTTATAAAAAATTACATTTCAAAAACACCAATTAAAAAAAATTCATAAAAGATCTTATTCTTAGTTTATTAAAAAACTATTTTTAATCTAAAAAAAGAGTTAAATAATATTATTAGTAATTAATGTAATTTTTTATAATGAGAGAGAAACGGAAAAATTTTGTTGAATGAGAATGTGATGGTGTCACGTGTCCTAATAATTACTATTTTATTAGAGTAGAAAACGAGATTTCTTTCCCCTAAGAATATATGGGTGGGTATAAGAATGAGAAACGGAACGAGGAGTGTGTTTTAATGATTTTTTCTAAAATTTGAAGATGAGGATGAGAACAGAGGACGAGATTAAAATGCTCTAAGAGCATGCCCAACCTATCCCTCATTCTCAACCTCATCTTTATATTTTAAGAAAACAACATAAAATTCACTTCATCTCATCCTTCATCCTCATACTCAAATCTTATGTTTTTTAGAGAAAATATATTCATATCTTATGTTTGGGGTGCCACTATTCATGCCCCATATCTACTATTGAAATTATTTTTTGAGTAGATGTGAATGAAAGAGATGGAAAAATAACTAAAAGGAAAAGAAAGAATTATTATTGGATTGAATTGAGGTATATATGAGGAATGAAATGCGGAAGTTTTTAAAAAATGAGAGATAAATTTAAGAAATGATGTAAAATTTTGCTAATTATAAAAATGAAGATGAGTGATGTATTATGAATGCTCTAATTGAATGGAGCTATCCAAAAGTACCCTAAGCATTTTTTAAAATAAAAAAAATAATTTAATTAATTCAATGAAAATACATTTAGTTAAAATTACAAATTAAATTAAATTTATTTATAACTTTGATAAGAAAAACTTCATGGGGGCATTTGAATCCAATCATGATTTGTGAATTTCTTCGTAAAGGAATCCACTTCAACTAGGACTTCATTTTGTGGTTCTTCCTATTGTTGTTCCTCATCATCCTTCTCATAAGTTGATTCAACTTGAACATGATGATAGTATTAGATATATTAAAACGGCTGGTGTGGAGGGTGGTTGGTGTGAAGTCGATAACCGTTGACAAGAACCGCCAATTAGTTTTTTTGATTTTTTGTGTATCAATATTTTTTACTTGGATCTGTAAGTATATTCTTTTTGTATAGTATAAATAATACTGCAAAGAATCAAACGTTCAAGGGAACAGTACATGACGGGAAGTTCGTTAATGTTCATTCGGTTAATTAGCAAATGAATACGAACAAGAAATAATTGTTATTTAGTTTAACAAACAAAATTGAAAAGTGATCGTGTTCGTTCATTTATATTCATAACGTTCGATAATGTGTTTGTTTATGTTTGTTTATTTAATTGCTTTTATATTTTATATTTTGATCTGTTGGTTTTAATTTTAAAAAACATAAAACTCTAGTTATACTGATCAACTCTCCCCATTTGATTATTTCAATTTTGATTTGCGTTAAAGTTTAACAAAATTATAAAATTTTGTGTTAGTTATGTTTATGATAATTATTTTCATAGTTCAAAAGAAATTGCTTGTGTTCATTTGTTTTTGTTTTTATTCGTTTACGTTTGTTAAGTGTTAATGAACATATTCATCACTTAATGTACAAACACAAACAATAAATCTTATTCGGCGAAATTAATAAAAAAATCATTTTTAATGAACGAACACAAACAACGTATTGTTTGTGTTCTTCGATTCATTTGCAACTCTAAGTATAAATAAACAAAGTATAAGAAATATATATGTTTGGTGTAAATAATATTAAAATGGGTATTTTTAAGATTTTTTTTAATTCCTAACAATAAACTAATGCCTTTTTAATCGTTCAATGGTCACAAAAAAATGTTCGACTTAGTTAGCAAAAGATAAACACAAGGGTTACTCAAGGGAGTGGCGGCTAAGTTACTGTCATTGACCACCCTCTCATGATATATGAGGCTGATATCAGTCAAATCAAATTTTATTTAGCAATCAAAATGTCTATTGAAGAACTGCTTCCGAGAAAATAAATCTTTTTGATGAAAACAATACAACTGCCTATGACACAATTATCTACTGAAGCACCGTCTTGTGCGTCCAAGTATGTGTGTATTGCCAACACAGAAATCTTCCGCAGAGCAAGACGCTTCCTATACACTAATCACTTCTAACAATTTGTCTTATGTCAGTTCTGATAAGTAGTGGAACAACCTTAACGCTACATCATAAGAAGACCCTCTTCTCACCTACAACATCAATTTTATTTTTCTTATTTCATACTTTATGTAAACCACTTAAAGGAAACAATCGTGACATGCCATATTATGTAGATCGATGGTTCTAGTTAGCCATAAATTTCTAACTCTAGAATAAGTTTTTGTAGTTGTTTCCTACTTGCAACTAGATGTAGTTCTTAGTATAAAACCTCAACTCATTGCCTTTAACCACCCAACCACTTATTATTTTCTTATAATTTAACGATATCTAGCACCTTATGTGATCTTCCAAGCCAATGTGATTGTTAGTTTCATGTTTAAAATTGCTCATCTTGAACACATAACATACATTGAAAGAAGGCACTACAAGAATTAAGACCTTAGTAGCCACAACCGTGTCGCAATAGCTCAAAATCCGGTCGTCGTAATAGCCACAGTCGCCATAGCAGTCTACCGCGACGACAAGTTGTCGCCAAATACTTGTTAGCATTATTTTAATTGTGATTTTTTAAATCTAAAATTAATAAATAAATATACCCTATGGCAACGAAGTCGTAGCCATATGTTTCTTTTACTATAATAATTAACAAAAATAAAAATATTTTAAATTAATAAATTATTATTTAATTTTGATCTATGGCAATGACATGTCGTTGGCATAGGATCTCTGATTAAAAATATTTTTTTTAAATTTTATTTTTTCTAGGTTTTTTTACCTAAATTTTAATGTTTTGAACCCAAATCAAATACACATAGATGAAACTAAATATTACGAAAATACAAAAGTAAAAAAAAACAATTCTAATTAATTGCATACCTAACAAACGAAAATACAAAAGTAAACATGTCTTAAATTTTTGCAACCCAAACAAATTA
This sequence comes from Flaveria brownii, assembly GCA_018326445.1. Classification (NCBI taxonomy): domain Eukaryota; kingdom Viridiplantae; phylum Streptophyta; class Magnoliopsida; order Asterales; family Asteraceae; genus Flaveria; species Flaveria brownii. The sequence goes on from BJCN01289680.1 coordinate 8,836, forward strand.
ACTTCCTAATTGTCGTCGTCTTCATCATCTTCATTGTGATCGGGATTATACTTTCTTCTTTCAAATTTATTTATTCTTTCTTGCATTTCACGCACTTGTTGCTTTAGTGCTTCTATTTCTTCATCCCGATGTGATGATGACCCGCTTGATGTTTCATAAACGTGGGGTTTTTCCCCTTCTAGCCAAAAAAATGTTTTAACCCTATGGTGACAACAAGTCGTTACGATAAAAATCAATATTTGAAAAAAATAAGTCTATGACTACCATTGTTACAGACGACACTTTGTCGTCGCGATAGAGTTAACCTAAGGTGACGACTTGTCGTTGTGATAGGTCAGGTATAACCAAAAATCCAGGGAACTCTACGGCCCTGACTTGCTGTCGCGATAGGTGACATATAGCAATAACATTATGTCGTCGCCAAATGGCTGGCCTTAATCTTGTAGTGCGGGGTAGGGGTAACGTGAAGGGTCCTTGACCTTCTCCATTGGAGATTCATAATTTTCTTTTGGGTTAACCGTGAACTCAATAATTGTTTGTACAAGTCAACTTTGTATAATTGTATTTGAGGTTGAATAAAAAAATATCAAGATTTGTTAGTGGGCATGAACAAGAAATATAAACCAGAACATTTGGAAAAGGGGTATGATTGCTATTTGTTAAATATTGAGAGTAAAGTTAAGTTATGGGTCTACAAGTTGAATTGAAAAACACAAGTTGGAATTCTAGTTCTACAGGAGATGTTCTATAGGCATGCCTCTATAGATGCTTGTAATTTTGGATGTTATAGTTTGCTTAACTGAAGTGAAATTTTTTTATTTTTAATTACAAGTGTCGCTTGTGATTTTTAACTGTTTCTGTTACATACATGTAGAAAATTTTACAAATACGGATAACCTACAACATGTTCTTTTAAAGTTGGAAATCATGCACATACAGATAACTTCAAAAACAACAGATGAAGATATGTTACGTCCTAGATTCTGTACATCAAAGATAACACATTGAACATGGATAAATGAGTATATTTGTATTGAGGGTGAACTGCAACCAATGTTTGTTATGAAATCCGATAGGTTTGTTAAATGCTTCGTAATCACTGTTGATAAAACATGTCTTGTTTCATTCCTTGTTCGAGACCATCCAGTTCATCATCATCCAAGTCATCATTATATTGTAAGTCAATGTGATTAAGTGAAAGTGGAGAAGGTATTATTCTTGGAGTGGTTGCATGGTGTGACAAAGTGGAGAAGGTGATATTCTTTGGAATGGTTGCATGATGTGACAAAGTGGAGAAAGTGGGACTAGTGGATGATAGTTCAATTTTTTTTATATTTAAACTCTTCATGTGTGTTTGTTTTTCAAGAGAGTGTTAGTTTCTCTTCAAACTTCCTTTCAATTTCCTTGTAATTGTAAGTTCATCATTCAAGAGAATACACCAGAAAATTGTTCCATTCAGCCT
>BJCN01289970.1:2726-14345 GCA_018326445.1 Flaveria brownii
TCCTTAGCTTGATAAAATTTGCTTCAGAAGAAATATACTCAGAGTATTTTTCTTTGGATATATATTTGGTTTTGGAAGATATTAAACCTTAGAAGATTTATTCAAAAGATTAATAAATCTCCCAAGACTTAATTGCTTTTGAAAGAAAATTGTCATTCAAAACATATAAGTACTTAGAATCATATTTAAGCTTCAGAAGATATATCAGAATTTCTTCCGAATGTAAGTTTATTAGTAAGTAGTTATTAGTTTTGAAGACATAATTTTCTTCCTAATTCAACTTAATGTCTTCCGAAAATAAATATATCTTGAATTTTTAAAATTCTAAGGAATATCATTTTAAAAAATTTCTTCCAAACTAAACTGGGCTTATATAGATGGTGATATAGAAAACTTAAGACACACATGTTGGAGAAAATAATCTTGAATTTAGCTTAAGAAAATATACTCAAATTTAATCATCCCAACAGCTAAAAAAGATACTTAAATCTCTACTCATCAAAAAGTATTTGTGAACAGAGTAGCATATTGTTCATTTCTGTTAATTTTAACTAGTTTTATCAATCCATTTTCAAAATTATCTCTAATCAAATGATACATGATGTTGACGTGCTTTGTCTTGGAGTACTGTACAATATTCTTTGTAATAAAGATAGCACTATTGTTGTCTATATGGATGGGAGTCTCTTTGAAGTTGAATCCATAGGCAAGCATCTGATTCTGAATCCAAAGCACTTGAGCACAACATCTTGCACCAGAAATGTATTTAACTTTAGTAGTTGATGCAAACACAAAGGATTATTTCTTGCATTGCCATGAGACTATCCTTCCACCAAGAAATTGACATCCCTCAAATGTAGACTTTACAGTCATATTGCACCTACCATAGTCACTATCTGTATAAGTATATAGATTGAAGTTAGAATTCTTGGATACTAAAGGCCTAGTTTGGGAGAACCTATGAGATATCTATGAATCCTCTTGACAGCAACTAGGTGTTACATATTGGGGTTGGCTTGATATCTTGAACAAATACATGTAACAAACATGATATTAGGCCTTCTTGCTGTGGGATACATAACAGACCCAATTTTATCCCTGTTGAGATGTTCATGTAAGGATCAGCACATTATAATGAATGATCTCATGATGAAAATGAGGAATGTTAAAATCATGGAATAAGATTGAATAGTAAACGATGAAACGAGCGTAAATTAATATAACATTGATTGTATTGTTCTCTAACTTAGAAACTATTACAATGAGTGCAAAATCAGGAAATGACAAAAAGCAATTGAATTACATTAGAAAACTTCTATTTATACTAATCTACGAAGTTCTCACGCGACTAGCAGGTTCTCGTGCGACTAATAGGTTCTCGCGCGAAAAGCAATTTATCGCATGGCCACTCTAACTTATCGAGCAACTAGGTCTTCTTATCTTGATCAATTGCAAGCAAATGTTCAGTGATGGTGGCATACCAAGCTTGAGGTGCTTGATGTAAGCCATACAATGCTTTGTCTAATTTGTAACAATATTCATGATGATCTTGATCTTCAAAACCAGGTGGTTCACCAATATAAGTTTCTTATTTCATCTTGCCATACAAGAATGCAGTTTTAACATCCATATGATACACTTTAAAGTTCTTATATGAAGCGTATGCTATAAAAATGCATGCAGGATCGGTGTTTGTCTCTCAACACAAGAATTTCCTCACAAACTCACTAAGTCTCACACATTTGATAGTAAAGAATCTCTAACTAAGTTGATAATAATATACTAAGTTAATGAACACAATAAATAGTTTTTCAAGATACTTGTATATATTACTTCTTAACTCAGTATTACAAGACTCTTACAAAGCATGCTAATTGAGTTATATTGAGAAACTATATATACTACTATCTACAGCCGGTTATACTTAGAAAACCTGCTGGAACTTACATCTAAACAAATACTACATTGCTAGAGTGAAGGTTTCTTAGATAAAATACTATCCTAGATTAGGTAGTCATGACATGTCCATGACTTACCTTTTTGTTACTAACTAAAGTTGGTAATTATACTAACTAGAAAAGGTGAATAGTGGAATAATGTATGGTCAACTACATGGGCGTGGGAAAACGCCATGTAGTATATCAGAGTCGGCAGCATGTGTCACCCGGCCATACTTACGTCCACTAGTTGGTTAGCTTAGCAAGATGGAGGAACAAACTTCCTTTAACCATTTAAAGGAATGAACTCCTTTTGAAGTTGCGCCTTCTCCTTCTTCCTTTCTCAACTTCAACTCCTCTTTAGTTCTTGCTTGCTTGGTTAGCTTAGCAAGATGAAGGCTGCTTAAGTGATTTCTAATGTGAGCAACTACTTAAGAGTTGAAGGATTTGAAGAATGGTTTCTCTACTAACTTAGCAATATCAAATCTACTTGAGTGTAACAGAGATGGTGTGTCACATCTGTTGACTTCACCATCTCCCTTTCCATAACAAAGTTGTGAGAAGGTTAATCAAACCTCCACTAGACAATTATCTTCCTAGGAGTAAGGGGCATGTTTGGTAGTTTGTCCCCTTTATTGGTGTCCAGTAAAGTCACTAGTCTTCTTTTTAGCTCTTCTTTTCTTCCTTAAGGTAGTTTGAGTTTGTAGACAAGAGTTAAAGAGGTTGGTCCAATGTTCCCCGAGGCAGATCAGGGAATGCATCTCTTTTGAGGGTATAGGAAGATCCATCAATGTATCTCAGTCATATGGACTCTTTCTCACAAGACATATTGCTTAAGGTTGTGCAATTAATGAGCTTCCTTTTATTCACTTTAAATATCTCTAAGGTCAGAGGCTCAGAAGGTTCAGAGGATAGCTTTGGTAATGGTTGGGTTTTGGATTGTGTTTTGGGTTTTACGATGAGTGGTGGTGGTAGTTGTTAAGAGGTAGTGGATAAAGGTGGAGGTAAGGATAATGGTGTAGGTTAGGGGTGCAAGGTTTAGTAGTGGATTCAGTTTTGATAGGAAAGGGAAGAGGTGTAAGCTCAGGTTTTATTAGTTGTGGTATGGGTGTAGGTTTGCTTACCATCCTCTTTATACCTTGAGTTTGATACACCTCCTTCCTTAGTCCTAAGCGAATGTCAGCTTTGTTATCACTGATATGTCGTTGTAGGGTCTTCTCAAACATGGGACCTACTTGCCTGCCTCTGAAGCCGTGGGCCGTGAGATAAGCCTTCATCCGGGCTTTGTCTCCCACGTTCTTGGCAGCCACAAGTTGGGCCTCCTTCTCATTCTTCTTCTTTAACTTCTCTCTAGCAGTCTTTTTCCTCTCCTTATTGATCTGATCTTGTTCTTTGTCGAAATAAAACAAGATCTTCTCATTCTCATGAGGAGTCAGCCCCTACTGAGAATATCCCCTTGAGCATAAGAAGACTATCCACTCCGACCTCTACCTTTACTCAGCCTCTTCTTTCTTTCTCCTCCTCTTCCGCCAACCTTACTGCTTCCTCCTTCTCCTTTTGCAACAGGGTTGCCTTTTCCAACTTCATAAGCTCATTAAGTGGGAGTAGGAGCATTTATTCATTGTCCACTTCCAGATTGATGAGGATGTCTATCACTTCTACTCTTCTTCTGTTGTTGATAGACACTTGAGATGTTGTTGCTTCCTTGTTGCTTGCAGCCAGCAGTTTCCTCATGTCGAGTCAACCATTCCTTTTTAGCTTCTCCAACATTTCCTCTTCAATAATCTATTCAGCTGTCATCTTCCCTTTTTTTTGGATCTGAGGAAGATTCAGCCTTTGGAGATTTTAGCTTGGATGATTCAGATTAGGGAGAGTGTGGTTAAGCTTATGGTGTTGGAGAGAGAGGGATTTTGAGGAAGTCCTAACTATTTACCTCAGAGACCAGATCAAGGATAGCCTTTGTGATAAGCAGATCATAAACAAAGATGATAGTTTAATGATCCCTTCTGTAGCTTGAATTTCTTCTTTGAAAGAGATTGGAATATCACTACCTATCCCAACTGTTTAGTTGTTTGGCCATGAGTCCTTATTTCCTCTTCAAAGTCAATCTCAGATTCAATAGGGACCTTAGGTTGACCAACTCTTCTCAGTAGTAGGTGGTGCGCTAAACCTTTGAAGCTCTTCAGCTCCAAAGTAGGCTATGGCAACATCAGGTTAGGGTTGTTCAAGTGAAGAGCGTATGAGATACATGGTTAAGAATCTGTAAAGATCAATAAGCATCGTAGGGTCCACTTGAATGGATACGGTAGGTAGCTGAGGGAAGATGGTTGTAGAGTATTGTTATGTGGGATAGATTGAAGATGGAGTTGAGATGGCCAAGGTAGGTTCCTCATGACTCTATCTCTGTACATTTTCCCCCTTTTTGGTAACATTATCTTAAGAAGTAGATGAGCTAGAGGAAGAACTTAAAGAGACTTGAACATGTACATACCTAACAGACTTCTTAATCTGTGTCTCAGCTAGTTTGGCCTTGAGATTTTTAATTTCAAGTTGTTGAGTGGCTGACCTATTCTCTAAAATTCTAACCTTAAATTCAAGGTTGGAGACTTTAGAAAGCAGGTACTGAATGGTGAGTTACAGTCTTCCCTCATCGTCTTTTGAAGAATCATAGGGAGATGAGATAACATACCTAGTATGTTCATCTTCACCATATGTGGTTTCTTGCCATCCTGGTTTCCCTTGCACACTGATGTCTCTTTCAGAGATATCAATTGGCAAGGTTGTCATAGACTCAGTCTCAGTAGTGTTACCACTGTTCTCAGAGGTTAATGAGACACTCTAAATAGTGGCAGCTGACCCTAAATGAGTCCCCTCCACACCTGTGGGACTCACCTCAGTTTGGCTTAACTGATGTGGGCTAGAAATCAGAGGTTCCCTGGGGCGTAGTAGATCTGGAAAGTGGTATGGTAGATCAACATCATAGCCCTGATGAAACACGAGATCTTCATAAGATTGGGTTAATAGGTTAGTGAAGGATATGGAAGTTATGGCTAATGACCCGGGACCTTGGTCAACATCTAGTGGCATTGATCTAATGATGTGGGTGTCCCGTTTTGGTTGTTCAGGGGAGTGTTAGGACTCACCCTGAGGGCTTGAAGTTTGGGCTAAAGGCTCATCAGATTGAGACACAGAAGACTCAACACTGATATTAAGGTTAATTGTGGAGGATGGTTGGACCTCTGGCTGAGTGGGAGCCTTTTGTTCCACTCTAGCCTTTTGGTTTGAACAGAAGGGACTTGTTCTATCAGAGTAGATTGAACAAGGGTTCGTCTCGGGCGTCTTTAGTAGGTGATCTTGATAGGGTGGGAGGAAGTAATTGGCTACAAAGTGGTGGTGTCTAGTGTGGGTTCATCACCTAGTAGGTCAACAGCGATGTCACCAGGAGTCATTGGCTCAAGAATACTTGGAAGGAGGTTAGTGAACCTTCCAGTGAAGTTGGCGGACATCTTCTTTGGCATCTTGAAGATTCCCGGGCTCATTTAGGGAACAACTAGAACATCTACATATTCTAGCTTATCCTGATCCAACTCACAATTGATTATGTGCTAGATATAACTAGGATACATGTAAAATGTATTCGTAGTAAGATTACCTCTAAAGTTATTCTGCATAAACTGAGAGTAGTTGGATCTGAGGCCCTTTACCAACCCATGGACTAGGCAGCCCAGATCATACGGGATTTGATCCCATCCCCCTGATTTGTTGGGCAAATTGTGTCGGATGATATGAGCAAGAACTTCTAGTTGTAGGAGAAGTTAAACTTGTAGACTGTATACTTGTTTACGTGTCCTCCATAACCTATTAGGGTATAGGTGTCTTCCAAATCTACTTTAGGGAACTCAGTGGGTGTGCCTGCATCATGAAGCTCCAGATGCTCCCTGATAGTGGTTTCACTGATTGTAATCTTCTATCCACATACTTTAGACCGGATAACCCTTTGACCGTTGAGCATTCATTTTGACCAATGGCCTAGAAATCAGCCATATGGTTTGAGTATATAGTGGGGTTAACCGTTAGAGCAGTGAAGTATGCAGATTGGTTTAGGAATTGGATGATTGGGGCAAAATTGGCATCCCTCGAAGAGTCAAGGATGTCGACCTGGTTATGCTGGGGATTCAAGGCCACTATTTTGTTGAAGATACAATTTGAAGGAGCTTGAGAGTAGTAATTTGAGAGTGAGTGAAGAAGACATGGAAATTTTGGGGCGATTACAGTGGTAAAGAAAGTATAGAAAGAAAGTCGGATATATTTAAACGGTAGTTAAATAGCCAAACCGATAAGGTGAAAGGACGTTTTGGGTTCCGATTTGATAGAGCCGGTAAGTAAGACCTTTTAAAATATTCCAACAATCATAAATAAAATCTTACTTTTTACAGAGTGAGGCCTAAAGATCTTCATTACACAGTAAAGTTCTTTTCCGAGAGTAAAATTGCTTCAAAGAGAACACTTGTGTTTCTCTTTCCTGATTATCTTCTGAAGCTACTTTTCCTTCTAAAGAAAAGTACGTCTTAAAGACAGATTTGCTTCCGAGATTAAGTGTTCTTTCGAGCAAAGATGTTAGTAGCCTTCAGAAGGAAATTTGATCTTTGATCAAATAATCTTCCGAGGCAAAAAACTATTCATAAGAGAATACAGTGTAGAGAAATTTGCCTTCGAAAGATAAATAAAGATCTCTTCCTAGGGTAAATTTCTCTTTGGAAGAATTTATACTTAAAAAACTTTGGCGAAAACCTTTTGTATTAGGGCTTAGATTGTAATTAGACAATTTAGATAAGACATATTTTCACAAGTATTTCAAACGAGATTGATTAGTCAATGTTAATCATCCCAATAGCCGTAATTAAATACTTAAATCTTTGTTCATCAAAGGCTTTGGTGAATAAGTCAGCATATTATTCATTTGAATCAACTTTAACTAGTTTGATTAAGTTTTCCTCATTTACATCTCGAATGAAATTATACCTGATGTCAATATGTTTTGTCTTGGAGTGCATGACTGGATTTTCAGTAATAGAAATAACACTCTTATTGTCTATATGGATGGGAGTCTCCATAAAGTTGAAAATATAGTCTTACATCTGATTCTGAATCCATAGCAGATGAGCATAGCAGCTTGCAGCAGCAATGTATTTAGCTTTAGTAGTTGATGTAGAGACACATGATTGCTTCTTGCATTGCCAAGAGGTGATCCTTCCACCAAGAAATTGACATCATCCTGATATAGATTTCTTATTAATATTACGGCCCCATAATCACTGTCATCATCTCCGTAGAGGTTGAAATCCTTGTTCTTAGGACGCCAAAGGCCTAAATTAGGAGCTCCTTAAAGGTATGTAAGGATTTTCTTGAGAGCAATTAGGTGAGACATCTTGGGAGCAACGTGATATCTTGTAGTGATGTAGGTTGCAAACATGATATCAGGTTTACTTGCAGTAAGATACATTAGAGATCTAGAGATTGCCCTATGCTGATGTTGATTAGTATCCTCCCCCTTAGAATCAGGACAAAGATTATGATTTCTTTGTATTGGTGTCTTGGATGGCTTACAATCTTTCATCTAAAATCTTTCTAAGATGTCTTTAACATATTTAGACTGATTGATGAAGAACACTTCATTCATCTGCTTCACTTAAATTCCAAGGAAAAAATCCGTCTTTCCCATGGAACTCATCTCAAACTTCCTCTTCATGAAGCTTTCAAAGTCTTTGCACATCTGGTTATTTGAAGAACCAAATATGATGTCATCGACATAGACTTGTACTAGCAACATATCCTTCTTAAACTTCTTTATGAATAATGTTTTTATCTATGGTGCCTCTAATGTACCCATTCTCCAAGAGAAACTGAGACAGTGTCTCATACTATAGCCTAGGTGCTTGGTGCAGCACATAAAGAGCTTTATCCAGTTTGCACACATAGTTAGGGTGTTGTGGGTCTTCAAATCCAGGTGGCTGACACACGTAGATTTCTCTGTCGATCCCCATATAGAAATGCACATTTGACATCAAGTTGATAGACTGTGAAGTTTTTGGATGCTGTAAAACCTAGGAAGATATCACTACCTCAAGTCTTGCAACAGGTGCAAAGACCTTAGTGTAATCTATCCCTTCCTCTTATGTGTATCCTTAAACAACAAGTCTTGCTTTTTTCTTGATTATCAAACCTCTATCAACTATTTTATTCCTGAACACCCAATTCATGCCAATAGGGACTTGACTAGGTGGTAATGGAAATAAGTTTCACACCTTTTGTCTCTTGAGTTGAATCAATTCCCCTTGCATTGCTTCAACCCAATTGGTGTCCTTGAGAGTTTCTTCCACCATCGTGGGTTCCAATTAGGAGAGAACGCATGAGTATAGGCAGACATTCTCATTACGAGTATGTCTTCTAGTTCACACACCTTCTGAGACATCCCCAATGATGTTTTCAGCTGGATGAGTGTTATGAATCCTGAGTCTTAGAATCATTGCATAGATAGATCCAAGTTTGAATAGTTTTGCTCAGGATTATGAACATTAGTTCTAGTTGATTTCTCACACTCATTCAATGAGGACTGATTGAATGAATGAGTGATAGCATCAATGGTGTTTTACTATGAAGCAGTATTAACAGTTGTCTATTACTCCAGATTACTGTCTTTATTCTCTTGGTGTTGAGGCTTAGAGTTGTCAGCTGATGAGTTTTGAGGCTCAACTAAATGACAACTTGTAGAAGTTTTGTTGTTTCCTATGTTATTCATACTTTCAGGACTTGTAGTAGTGGGAGCTTGCTCTTCATGTATTCTTAGAGAAATTGGAATAAGTCTGGGTAACTCAAATAGCTGATCATCATAGGAGTCATTCTGAGTTCATGTTCCAGCTGAAACATTCTCATAAGATGGCTGAGAATAGTTGGGAAACAATTTTAAGTCAAAGTTATGGTCATGGCCATTCCCCTTAACACAAGGAGTGTGGTCATGTACAACAATGTTGGATAATTCCTCAAATTGTTGATTCTTAATATTGTATACACCATAGGCTATAGAGCTTGAGGAATACCCAACAAAGATAGCATCATCCGACTTTTTAGTAGATTTAGCTAAATTGTATTTTGTGTAAAGTATAGTACACATGTTGCCAAAGGACCTTAGAAAGCCAATGAACGATGGCCTCTTGTTACATAGCTCATAAGGGGCTTTTCATGGGGCTTAACAATGAGTATCCTGTTCTGCACATAACATGCAGTGCTGACTGCCTCTAGCCAGAAAGTTAGAGACAACATTGAATCAGCTAACAATGTTCTTGCAACCTTAATAGGTGTCTTGTTTCTCCTCTCAGCAACACCATTCTATTGAGGAGTACTAGGAGTACTGTATTGTCTGGTAATCCCTTTTAAGTTGCAGAATGTGTCAAGAACTTAATTCTTAAACTCGGTCCCTTAATCACTTCTAATTATTTTTACCTTGTGAGAAATTTGACTTTCTATTTTAATTATAAAAGATTTTAACATTTCAGCAGTTTCATCCTTAGTTCTTAAAAAGAATGCCCATGTGAATCTTGAAAAATCATCAACTATCACTAGACTATATGGTTTCTTTCTAATGCTCATTATGCTTATGGGATGCCTTATGTTGTTTCTGTTTTAGAAAAGCAACACAATTATCTTTAAAGAAAACATCATTTTTAGGCACACCATGTACCAAGTTATTTTTAATCACTTTATTCATTGTTTAAAAATTAACATGACACATTCTTTTATGCAAAAGATTTGACTCATCAGTATTATCTTTGGTAAGAAAGCGTGATACTTCATCCAGTGGGGAAGCATTGTTAATATCCAACTCGTACATATCCTCCTCTCCCTGGAGATCTAAGAAGCACTAATTCCTTAGGAATTGTCATCCCGGGTTTAAGGATTATGAACTCATGTTCTGTGAAATGCATTTGGTGCTTTTGATCATAAAGCTGAGAAACACTCAAGAGATTGTGTTTAAGCTGTTTGACAAAGTGTACTTTGTGCACTTTTATCTTACCATTGTGTACACTACCTCTACCAAAAATGTATCCTCCAGCTACACCTCCAAATTACACAGATCCTCCATCAAAAGGTTGAAATTATTGTAGGAGAGATCTGCTCCCTGTCATGTGCATGGAGCATCCACTATCCACAATCCAAATGTTTCCATTCTTGTCATGTGGATGTCAGTGCACAAAAGGTGAAATGATTAGTTACTATTGGAAGCCCAGGCCTTATTGGTCTTGGGCTCTTCCAATGTAGATGCCATAATTGAGCCAAAATGTACGCATGGGGGTTCAATTATGGTTTATGAAAAAGTGGTTTAGGCTGTAACATCTTGTCTGATCTTCCATTCCATCCTATGGTTGATCAGTGTAGATGAGCCTGAAGAGGCTTGAGCAACTAGACTTGCTTCTGAGGCTTCTTTGTTCTCATAAGAAGTTATTACCACCTTTTCTTCCGAAGCAATCTTCTTCTCGGAAGATTTCAAAGGATTCCTTTTGTTCTTTTGTTTGTTCTTAGGCTTGTTTTCTGAAGCTATTTTCTTTCGAAAAATGAGTTTCTTCAGAAAGCAACTTGGCTTTGGAAACAAGCATTCCTTTCTTCAATATTTGAACCATATGATAGGGTCCAAATATGAAACCTTCCTTGACTCCTTCTTTATTAACATTGTTTACATAATGTGTGCTTGCTGGATTGTAGTAACAAATGTGGTTATGCAACCCACGGATTATGCATTCAATGTTAGCTTTGATAGGGAATGCGGGCTACTATTTCTTGCACTTCTTGTCTTCTTCAATAGCATTTCCTTTTATCTTTTGATTCTTCAGCTGGATAGGAGTACTGTTACTATACTCCTTTCCTGAATAAGAGTTTCCAGCTATGTGGAATCCAGCTGAGATAAATACACCCTTTTGCTTTGGCTCTATTTTTATTTTAGACTCAGACACCTTCTTAGTAGTTTTACTTACTGCTCTAATCTTATTCTTTCTATTTTTGGTGGTCAGAGGTTGTTAGTCCAGGAGCACTTGAATCAATCAAATAACATGAAGATTTGGATTAAAATGATAAAATATCAAGAACTTGGATGAACACACAAGAACTTCAATGAAAAACCCCTCTTTGATCCATATTGATTTGCATAAGATTTTAATTACATGGAAACCCTCAAATCTAGCTCTTGCAAGCTTAAAACCCTAATTACCATACTTTACTATTTATAGTAAATGACAATTTACTAATGACACTTAGGACCCTAAACTATGACAATTAGAAATTACAAATAAAACCCAAAATGTCTAAAAACAAGATTAAATATATTTTGTTGACACAAAATATATTTATTAACAATAAACATCCTAGACGAATATATCTTCAACGTCTTGTCTCTAATCTTCGTCCCGAACGCGACGTTTGACTTTCCGTGGACTTTGACCGTTGACGTTGACTTTGTTGACTTTAACTGTATTGATAATATTAGACTATCTTTCAGACCCAACAGTAACAAGAAAAGAAAGTCTATTACATTTAAGCTCACTAGACTAGAACTGGGGACATGTGTACCAACAAGTGTTACCATTCAATCTGAACTCAAAATCCGTATTCTCGAAGCCCAACACGAATCAGT
>BJCN01289974.1:0-10391 GCA_018326445.1 Flaveria brownii
GAATTTAAATAAAATTTAATTTTTAAATAAATAAATAATAAATAAATCAATAAATAAATAAATAAACGAATAAATAAATAAGTAAATAAATAAATAAATAAATAAATAAATAGTTAATTATATAAATACCAATAAAATTTATACGAGATGTTACACTAACTAATATGGACTAATTGCTCATATTTAATCCTAATTATCAAACATAATCAATATTAATCTTAATTTTTCTTGATCAACCTTATTTTAAACTAATTACTTTGATTGCAACCATTTTCCTAATCAATAGATATTAAACTCATTGACCCTAATTGGTGATGATTGATCATTATTAACCTTAATTATCCATATCTGATCAATATTTGCTTTTTGTTGACTATAATTGACCCTCATTCATTCTAATTATGTCAATCCTCACACTTAATTTTCTTTAATAGATCATAATTGATACTAATTATCTATAATTTACAAATTTATATTAACTGATCATTGATCAATGTCAATGTTAATTTAATTACATTTGTTATAGTTTTGTCGAACTTGTAATAAAAAACTTCTGTTTATTTTACTAAAATTATCATTTTTTTATTTCTCAAGAACTTTACTATGAATTTATTGCATATTTTTTTATATTTATTTATTTGTTCTACTATGAATTTTTTATTTGCTTCGAATTTTACTACGAAGTCTAAGTTAAATTATTTTAATTTATTTTCTTGATTTGCTACGAAAAATTCTACAAGATGGATATTTATTGTTAATGACATTTCGGATTTTTTGTTTTGCTATGGATTTTACTACGGAATTTATGAAGAAATTTTTTATTAACTCTTTAAAGACATATGTTACACTTTTACTACGGATCTTCCTATAGATTTTATTAAAATAATTTTTTAAATATATTTCTTATTCTTGCTACGTATTTTGCTAGACTAATTATTATTCTTTTCCCCTAAAATTTAATTATTGATTTTGGGATTTGCTATGAATTTTATTAATTTGTTTTTTAATATATTAATTTTATCAATTTTGATTAAATTTTCTTACGAATTTGCTACGAACACAGCATGCTACGGTATATCTGTAGGTAAATCATAGCAAAATATATTTAAAGAAATCCATAGCTACTCCTTAACAAATTTGCTATGGATATTTTTCATAGCAAAAAATCCGTAGGGAATACCTGTTTCTGTAGTAGTATATCTATTGAATCTTAGATCTAAAGGCTAAGAAAATCTTGTGTTATAATTGTAATAATTGAATCTTTAAATGATAAGTCAATGGTAGTATAGTGTTAACCACATATTCAAGTTTTACTGTTTTTAAAACGCTCGTAACTTTTACATATAATATTATTTTATTAAAAAAGTTAAACAATAAAAACAAATGTTTTTTAATCTTTAAAAAGCCTATAATGTTGATACATAAAAAACAAAGTTTGTTTCACATTATTTTAGCTCATTGTGAAATATTTATCAGCTAATTGTGTAATATCAGGTCATTGCGTAATCTTATCAAATCATTATGGTTATGTTGACCATTTTGTTATGTATTGTATTTTTTTAAAATGATGATTTTCAAATAATATAATGCTAAAAGTGTAACTTTTGTTATGCTTTCTAGTTCATTGTGCAATTCTAATCAGATCATTATATAATCTTAATCAGATTATTGTGTAATCCTCATCAATTATCTCATTATGTCTATTGCTAATCATCGAGTCTAGTGCTAGTCACTGTGTTACCCATTGTATCTAATGTTAACTATTGTGTTTTTTAAAATAGTGAATTTCAAATAAAAATGCTGAAAATGAAATTCTTTTGTATTTTTCAGATTATTGTGTAATCCTAACAGGTTTTTGTGTAATACTCGTCAATCAACTCATTGTGTCTATTACTAATTATCAAATCTAGTGTTGATCATTGTGTTATTCATTGTGTCTAATGTTGATTATTATGTTATGAATTGTGCTTCTTAAAATGATGATTTTCAAATAACACAATACTAAACAAAGTAAGTTTTTATGTTTTTCAGTTTATTATATAATCTTTATTGTGTCATTGTGTAATCCTCATCAAGTAACTCATTTTATCTATTACTAATCGTCAAGTCAAGTGCTAGTCATTGTGTTACCCAGTGGGTCTAATGTTGATCGTTATGTTATGCATTGTGTTTTTTAATATGATACTTTTCGAATAACCTAATAATAAGAAATGTAAACTTTTTATGTATTAAGCTTATTGTGTATTACTCATCATATAATTATGTAATCCTCATCAATTCAATCCAGAAGATTGTACAATGGCCAAACGAATTATACAATGAGATAAAAAAAAACTTTATTTTTTATATCAACACTATACGTGTTTTAAAGATTAAAAAATACTCGTTTTTATGGTGTAATTATTTTTAAGAAATAATATCATGTGTAAAATTTATGAATGTTTGGAAAAATGTGGAACTTGAGAAGGGGAACATTACCAATTTCGTCCCCAACCTAATTTCAACTAAAAGAAAACGTGTTAACATCTGAATCCTTCTTACAATTTTTAGTTTTAAAAGACTTTATATTCGAACATTTTCCTATTTGATATATCTAAGGTTGTTCTATGAAAATTAAATTTTGTTTATACTTAAATGAAAAGTCAGATTGGTATTTTGTTCCCTCGTTTACTCTTTCAGATGTATTTAACTTCCTTTTAACTATAACTGGTTTTTCTCTCACTCTAGGAGATGTGTTATTGTCTAGTCACGCTATGTGGGTTGACTTTGGTTGTTATTTGTCTGGCTTACCGTTAACCACAAAAGAGAATAGACAAAGATTGGGATGTTACCAATGCGAACAACAATGTTATTCGCTTATATTGAGTTGGTTTGTCATGGTACACAGTAGCAACTGCACTCGCTATAGCCTATGATATCAAAAAGAAAATTTAGTTTTCTTCTGGCTCACTACGCTACCTACATATTTGAAGGCGTAAGTGTAACTTACATCGTTCTTAACTTTTTTATACTTAGGAATTCACAAATACATAAAAGAACGGAACATTATAGATGTGTAGTAATGTTATTCCAGCATAATAATAATAATTTTACATTGTAGATGTGTATTAATGTTATTACAACAGAAAATAATAATAATTTTGATTGATCTTGACGGGTTTATAACGATTTTATATATGAACAAGTCAAAGTTTTACATGATATGGGTTCTATAAATTTGAGATTTTGTATCATTCAAGGGTTAATATCATGATTTACAAATTAGGCATTTTTGGGTTTACAAAAATATAATAAGGTTCTTATCTGTATTATTTTTTATTATGTTTTAATGACTTGGTTCTTACTATCACATGGTAATATACTTGATCATTCACATATACGAGAACTATAATAGTTATATAATACATAAAATCATAAAATTTTGTTCTAACTGTGGTTCTATTGTTCATATTTGTGACTTCATATAATGTTATAATGTAACAAACAAAATCCAAATTTAGTAGTCAAACCTGGATTTCAGATCTGTCCCAGTGAAGCTATCCAGTTTACTTGTTACTAGATGGTCAAGATGCGGATTGCGGCGGGGTGAGAAATTTTGTAAGGCTGGACTTGTTCATCAATATTCACCCCTTGCCTTTAAATAAAATTAACACTCGAACGTAGATAAAAATAAGTATGAAACATAGATAAGATTTTATTTGAACACATTGATAAATAAAAAAATTACAAAGTCGTCACGTTATATTCGAAATTTATAAAAGCATTATGTTATATTCTACTTGACTCTGAAATGAATAAAAATACATATTGAAATATAAACAATGTATATTAGAAATTAAATAAAATATTACACATAAAAGGTTAGAATAGAAAAATAAAATGTTAAGATTATATATACGTGAGAAAAAAAAAACAAAGAATTTCCGGATACGTACACAAGAGTTTTATAAAGTCCATTTGTTCAATTAAATGAACTTGACATAAATTCCACAAAACCGAGGTCAAGTTCGTCGTTCCCTCCGGATAATTCACCAGAAGGATTTAAAATGCCAACTTATAATCAGAAACATGTTACCAAAAGCCAATAAAAACAAACCTTTAAACTATTATGATGAATGGTGTACTATAAGATAGAGATGCTTGACGAAGCTTGATTAGTGAAACATACTCTAAGACCAAAATACCTTGAGCAAAAATGATATTTACTTTTAAAGAAATTATCATACCGGGATACAATTATCACACAAAAATAGTTCTTGCGTGATAATTTCAACACTGCGTAAATAATTTCACATCTTGCATCATAATTCATTCGTAACGTTTTTGCGTAATAATTTTGTACAATTCACACGTAAAAATCTACTTTGTATAATAAATTTTCCATATATGCATTTATGAATTCAAATATGATGCTAGCCAAATTCGAAACTAAAACACCGAATTCACATATGTAGTTCATTGAATCCGAATTTTGGTTTTCAATTTCAAGTTAAATAAGCTAAAATTGGTTGGTTTCATGGCTCTTTAGATTTTGTGGCTATCGATTCATGTTATCAACTTTCTCAATTCTCACACAAAAGAGCATTCACAGTGAATTTCTTATCTTTATTCATATAATTGCACTAAAAATCACTATATTTTCTCTCTTCTTTTCAATTAAATAATATTTTTAATACACTTATTATTACTTTATTTTCTCTCCTCCACTCACAACCACTCACAACCACTTTAAAAAATATTAAAAATTTTATAAGGATCGCACGGTGATTCTTCAAATATATCAATCCACGTACAATAACATTTTCTCTTTACTTCACTCACAACCACTCAAAACTATTCCATATAATGTACCAAACACACACATATTTTTAAGTATTTCACTGTGAATGCTCTAAAATCATTCTTCAAGCATTTTATCCATTTCTTGATGTGGATTTGTCACACTAAGATTCTTGGAAATTTGTTCCATCAACCATGATACAAATCTCTGTCTACCACAATAATTGTAATAAAGGATAGTTTATGTCCTATAAAAAGCTGAGAAGGTAGTGCAAAGTTGTAAATATCATCAATCAATAAATTCGTGTATGTGGTTAAATAAGTCGAATTGAGTTTGAACTCGTATAAACTCGTGTCCGGCTCATTTAAACTAACTCGAGTTGGTGACAACTCGTTTTGATCTTTGTAAGAAAAGTCAAGCTTGGCCTGTAACTAATTTTCAAACTCAATTTAAGCTTATTTATTATTTATTAATTATTTCATTAATTATTTCATTAATTTATTTATATATACATGGAAAATTTTATATATAATAAAAAGATATGCTATTCACTTGTTTTTTCATAATTTCATTATATAATATTGGGTTAAAAGTTTTTTTTGTCCTTAGTTTTTTATTGTTTTTATCATTTCAATACTCGTATTTTATCTTTTATTGTTCCAGAAACCGTGCTTAAACAAAATTACCGCAACAGCCATCTCGTTCAAATGCCTAGATAATGACCATTACCACCATGGGCAAAATCATCATTTCATTTAGTAAATTGCTTTTTTCATCCATGGTTTTATATAACTTATGTCATTTCAATACTTAAGATTAATCATATTCACGTTCATCCTTTATTTCTTTCAGCACGATCCATCCAACTCTACAAAGGTTTGCAATTCTTCCTTTCAGATTATTCATATTCATATATTCTTATACCATTCGATACCACACACATATATACACAATCTTGATTTGTTGTGTGATTCGTCAAAGCCCAGAATGACACATGTAAAAGCCTAGAAACTTTGTTAGCCTTCTAAATTAAATACACTTGTTACTATAATCATATCCTAAATATAATCATATCTATTTTACCTTTTTTGTTTTTTTACTTCAATTTGACAATATATACTAACTTTTGCTTTTATGTATTTTTTCCATCAAAAATAGTTTTTCTCTCTTCTAAGTCCCTGACTTTTTAAAAAGTTATAATTTTCATCTATTTTTGTTAACTTAAATAGTTATGCTTGTTAAGTTAGGGGCATTTAAGTCATTATACAAATGAAAATTTAATTTAAATGATTTGTATAATAAATTAAATGCCCATACTTAATAAACAACTTAACTAAATTAATAAAAATAGATGAAAATGGCAATTTTTAAAAATGTTAGAGACCTAGAAGAGAAAAAAAAACCTTTTTAAATGGAATTAGCAAAACAAACTAAAACTCAAAAACGAAAATGACAATTGACTCTTATCATGTAATTGTTTACCTCAAGTATCATGAGTTAGAAAGCGAATCTGAATGCATTTACGATGGCTACTGAAGAAGGAAAAAGGCTAGCATAGCTATGTATACCAGCCTATGTGTAAGTCTTTGTTCTCAAAAGTCCTCTTAGTTGGATTTACACGTCAAAGCACAATTCTTAAACTGTCAAAAATTTATTAACATAGTAGCGAAAAAATATTCAAATTGTTCAACTATGATGATAAAGACAAGCATTTATGATGTAAGTAGACCCGAACAACATCGGTTCATATGTAACGTTCAAAGTAGGATAGATCTATGCCTTGTTTCGGATATAAATTTACCATTAAAACAAACAACAGACCTGCGACGTCCAACCAAAGATCCAGAAACATTTCGGTTAAGACCTTGTGTCTAAAATCACCACTCAAAATGTGACTATTGAGCTAGCATAAGAAAATAGTTATTAAACTCGTAAGAAGGAGATAAATAACACAATTTCTGCTTCCAAAAAATCAACCCCCTTTGATTATGGTTTCTTATCACATAAGGAGGATCAATTACAACCGGTTGAAAATTAGAAAAAGTGTCCTACGATAATAAGTAATTAATGTGAAAAATGTAAAGTTGCAGCAACTTCTAAATAACTAAACACATGATGCGAAAGAGTGATACATTCGTTGACGTATCATAACCATACTGTAATGTAATATATATAATGGGTAACATTTAGACTATATGCTTGTACTCGTACAATACTTTAGTGAAATGATTGCACAAAGTAGCACTCTAGTTACCAGGCTTAAACGAGCAAAGCAATCGAGCACTTGTACGAGAGAAAGCAATCTAATGTTTGCACGAGGCAAGACTCCACTAACACGCTTACACACGGCAATACTCTAGGGTCCATATTGCGAATTTATTTTAAAAATGAGACTTTTTAAGAGAGAGTAATGATAAGAGGGGAAAATCTTTACCCGCATTAACTTTAAGGGTACTTGCCCTTGGCAGGGACGGGTTATTTAATCCATGTAGCAGCCAACATGTGAGTGTGTGTGCAGTGAGTGTGTGTGCAGTGAGTGTGCAGGTGGTGTCACGTAATGAGGAGAGACCTCGCCCTTGACAGGGGCGGGTTCTCCTGGCCCAATTTTCCACCACATATCATCAATAATTTAAATCCTTTCATATATAATAACTCACACCCTCTGTTTCTATAAATTCATAACAAAACACCATGGATAACCAAACTCACATCAAAAAATGAAAGCTCGAATCTTCATCAATGACGACTTCCGGTGACATCTTCAATCTCCCATTCTTCGGCCTAGGTCACCTCAACCCATGAATGGAGCTCTTCCGCAACATCTCACACCACAACTTCAACGTCACCCTCGTCATCCCCTCACACCTCTCTTCCTTCGTCCCCACCACCTTCTCCAACCACCCTCTCATCACCGTCGCCGAGATCTCCGTCGCCGCACCCCCGCCAGAGACGGGCTCCAGCAATGACTATCAGTTCTTGGGCAACCCACTTGACCAACAGAATAAGCAGATGGGTCAGGGGATCAAGGCGCTTTTGTGTTCTAGACCCGAGATCCGACCCGTTTGTGTTGTGGTTGATATGATGATGAGCTGGAGTAAGGGGATTTTTGTTGATGATATGTGGTGGAAAATTGGGTCAGGAGAACCCGCCCATGCCAAGGGCGAGATCTCTCCTCGTGATGTGACACCACCTGCACACTCACTACACCCGCCCCTGTCAAGGGCGGGTACCCTTAAGATCAATATGGGTAAAGATTTTCCCCTCTTGTTATTACACTCTCTTAAAAAGTCCCATTTTTAAAAAAAAAATCTCCATATTGCACAAGGCAAAGCAAACCAATACTTTTACGGTGTAAGAATCTAGTGACATGTTTGCACGAAACAAAGAAATCCAGTAATGTGTTTGCATGAAACAAAACTCTATGGAGTACATGCAATTATGCAAACCTTAATTATTGATAGCCTTAATTATAATATTTTTATTATTTTTTTCTTTTTTAGATCAACTCAGTATCATTGCATGTCATGATTGCCCAAATTGCATATTCTTCGATTACAATAATATTTCGAAACAATCACCCTTTAGATTATTAAGTTAAAAGAAACAAAAAGTTTAAAAATACATGTGATTGGCAAAATTATATTAAGCAATTAAATATAATATTGTATATTTCAAATAAACAAAGATACATATATGTGAACAACTTATATAGTTGATGTAAAATAAATATAGATATTTCTATATACTATCTTGGTATGCGGTTTTTTACATAAGTATAACGAAATCTTTTTTAGGTATGTAATGAATAGTAAATTCTTTATTGTGCATTTGTCGGTATGAATTCAAGTACGTTTTAAGTTTTGACAATTTTTTTTCCGGAAACAAGACGTGTCGAATGTAAAACACTTTTGTGCTTATGTTTAAGTACGTTTTGAGTTTGTTTACGTGTCG
This sequence comes from Flaveria brownii, assembly GCA_018326445.1. Classification (NCBI taxonomy): domain Eukaryota; kingdom Viridiplantae; phylum Streptophyta; class Magnoliopsida; order Asterales; family Asteraceae; genus Flaveria; species Flaveria brownii. The sequence goes on from BJCN01289974.1 coordinate 8,732, forward strand.
AGGTATAAGTTTGGTTTGGAAATGATTCGAGGCGTTTATGGTCTATAATTTATCACGTCACACATAGTTATTCCATATGGTATCATGTCACGTACACCGCCGCAACGCGGCCTCGGTAAAAAACCTAGTAACAATTTATGAACATATAACATTGGATGAACCTACACTAGTAATTTTTTTTAACGGCTAACGAATAATTTTTAAACCCGGCCACCCGGGTAATCCAATTGGCGAAAGGTCACCCACGCCCGCGAACACAGACAGCGTTGGTGACCTGACTCGCCCATCATTCCAAGGGAAATTCACCACCCAAAGACCCACTGTGGTAAAACTCTTGTCCCACTTGGAGCATATTGCACATAGTGAGACTCCAACCCATGACCTCCACTTTAGAAAATTATAGGATGCCTCCTCCTAAACCAGTTGATCTAGGACTCATTATCATTAATGATATACTATAACCCGTCACTTACATTATCAATGTTCACTAGTGTTAATATCCAGGCGCGCGTTGCGCGTCTTGAAAACGCTGTAAATCGATACTCTATAAACTATCTAAGACAGCAAGATGACACCGAGAGGACCACGCCGACCACAAAATGTCGGTAACACCACAGTTTGAGACTATTAAAATCAACAATTTTCCACTTTAATGTCGGGCTCAAAGTGTGTAAAGAAATGACTCTATCATGGCCGGAGAGCGGGTTGCAGGCAATAACCTGCCATCCTACACCCCTTCCAGGGCTAGACAATGTGCTCAATCAATTTTTACTCAGACCCATCAATTCATCACAGCCCATTAGAATGAAATTAAAAGATGTTACCTGAATCTGTAGCAAGAGCCCATACTTCCTTAACTGATTCAATTGCACGTTCCTGAGGAGCATGTAGAACAATTTTTATGGATCCCACAACACATATTACATCAAAAACCAATATAAACAATCAGAGTCAACATCAATTTGGTATATCAAAGACCACATGAACCGTAAAAACAAACTGTGACTTCTGAACAAATCCCTTGATGTAACTTGAAATGTTGGTCAAATTTACAACCCAATTCTAACAATTGCCTCAAATAGTACTTGGTTTCCCATGTTCTAGCTTGACATTAACATAAAATTCCTAGAAGCAATTAGCGAAACACATGAATATAGTCACAAAAGATAAACATATTGTATATTAACTTGCCATTTCATTTGTCATTTTTAGTGAATATGTATAAACCACTAACATCAAATGTGTATTTAATAATAATTGTTGTATAAACTTCAACATGTATTTAGTTTTCAAACGAAGAACTCGAAGATGAACAGAACCTTCAAGATTGACTCCTCATTTTCTTAATTTTTCCATCATTACACACTTTATTATTTTCAATTCCAACTCTAATCAAGCCTAAACTCGCTAGAGTTATACAATTGCACAACAAACATGTAAGTCTCACTGGAAAACGAGAGTTTCAAACATTAATCGAAGTTTAACGATGAATTGAAGTACCTATTTTGGCCAGGCAATTGATCCACCACGAAACCATATTTCCGATTGATCCAGTACTCAAATGTTCATGAGATCCAAATGCATATTCCGCTCCATGAACTAAAACACAAAAAAAATGCAGTAACACTTGTAATCAAGTTACGAAATCGGAACCTTGCAC
>BJCN01289981.1:0-10675 GCA_018326445.1 Flaveria brownii
GGCCCCTTTTTAACTTGTTATCGTTTTACAAAATCATGGGGGAAATACATGGCTTCGTTCGTTGTATCATAATCATGTGGCTTACTCGTATGTGTTCGTATGATAGTCTCGAGTATGGGTGGTTCGTTATTGTGTTCATGTAAGTTGTTCATGAATACCCCCTTTCCCATATAATCATTAGCCTTGGGGTAGGCCACAGTGTATATTGGTAGATCTATTTGGGTTTGACAGCCCGCACTCGCGATCAGTAGCTCTGATCAGGCGTTTTGGATGCGAGTGAATATATGTTGAATTCGTTTCGTGGGGATTGCTTACTTTATGTAAAGCTTTCGTGTTGTGGTTTGATTATAGCTCCAGGTACTATCATTAAGTTGTCTCCCTAGCTAGTTTATAACTTACCATATTGTTTGTCAATGATACCTGATACTGTTGTATGTAATGTTTTCGTAAACCTGTGAAACTCGCTCAACTATATGTTGACTTTTTAAGCACGTATTTCAGGTACACAGGAGCATGGATGGTGGTATGAACTGGGCTTGGGCAAACGTGGATGTGGCAACTTTTGGTTTTATTTTGGCTATTAATTTAAAAATACGATCTCTGTGTATGATCGCTGTTAAACAAATTGAACTTTTCTTATTTTGGAATGTCATGACAAAATCCCGTGGTTTGTAATTTAAAAATTTATGTTTTAATGTTTGCCTATATATCATGTTGGTTTCCGACTTTGTCATCGCCATGCTTAACGCATATACAATTCCGCTGCGACATTCAACGTCGTTTTTGGGGTGTGACATAAGAGATTATCGTCATCCTTATTTATAAACAAAGTCGGATCAACTTTCCCTCACGTGTATCCATGCAGGATCAAATACTGTGACAATATATCATACCAAATTCTAGTAGCTTGATGAAGACCATACAATGCTTTACTAAGCTTGTATACACGAGGACGATATTCTGCATCTTCAAAACCTGGAGGTTGCTTAACATATACATCCTCAGTGATTGGTTCATATAGGAAAGCACCTTTTACGTCCATCTGGTACACCTTGAATTTCATATATGAAGCATAAGCCAGGAAGACATAAATTACTTTAAGTATTGCAACTGGTGCAAATACTTCATCATAATCGATCCCTTCTTCTTGGGTGTAACCTTGTGCAACGAGTCTTGCTTTGTTATGAACAACAATTCCTCTATCATCTGATTTGTTTCTAAACAACCATTTGGTGTCGATGGCATTTTCTCCTTCATGTAAATCCACAAGCTTCCACACTTTTTTGTTTACAGAACTGTAATAACTATTCTTGCATAGCCTCAATCCAACTATTGTCTTGTAAAGCTTCAGTGATGTTCTTAGGGACAATTTGAGATAGAAAACATGAGTATAAGCATAAATTTGCTTTTTCTGGTTGATTCCTCATTATTCTCACATTCAATGGACCTATAATCTGGGACGTAGGATGGTTCTTATGAATACGAGATGTTGGAATCTCATCTTCTAGAACATGAACATCCAGATTAGTCTGGTTCAAGTCAGAAAGCTGTTGCAATAGGTTTGAAGAATGTGGAGTAAAATTAGGCACTTGAGTCGGTGAGTTGATAAAATAATCAAGATAATCATTAACAACTACATCATCAGAAATTGATGTAATTCTAGACTTAGGGTGAATAATTTTTGGACCATCATTAGGAATAGGTTGTGAAACTTTTTAATTTTAATAAATGGAAGGTTCTTGTGCTTATTGAGATTGTGATTGATCATGAGCTTCAGAACAAAAGATATAATCTTTAACAAATGAAAAGAAGGGATAATTTGGACTTGAATCATCCATATCATCAGAATCAGAATCAGCACTGAAAGATCCGAGATCTCCTCCTTGTTTCTTCTTCTCACCTAAAAATTCAAACAAGTTAGAATTGAAAGAGTTTGATAGAGAATCTAAATCAAATAATCAAGTTGAACCATTTGAAACTGATGAAAATGAGTTTTCAAGAAATTTAACATTAAAAGTTTCAAGGATAACATATGTCCTAGAGTTATAAACTCTAAAGGCTTTTGAAACCGACGAATATCCAATGAAAAATCCTTCATCACATTTTGAATCAAACTTTCCAAGCTGGTCACTTGAATTTAAGATCAAAACTGAACAACCAAAATATTTAAGAAATTCTATATTTGGTTTTCTGCCAAAGATCAACTCATAAGGAGTTTTCTGTTTATCTTTCACAAGAAATATACGATTCTACATAAAACATGCTGTGGATATGGCTTCATCCCAGAAAGTGATTGGAATCTTTGCATCTACTAACATGGAGCGTGTAACCTCAATCAAAGTTCCTTTTTTCCTTTCAGCAACTCTATTTTGTTATGGAGTTCTAGGAGTAATAAATTGACGAGCAATTCCTTTTTCTACACAAAACATGTTAACATTGGCATTTTTAAATTCAATTCCATTATCACTTCTAATTATTTTCACTTTTTGTTCTAATTGATTTTCTACTTTAATGATGAACTCTTTTAATAATCCAGCTATTTCAGATTTAGCATGAAAAAAGAAAACCCATGAAAATCTTGTAATGTCATCAATGATAACTAAACAATAAGATTTCTTTCTAATACTCTGCATATTTATTGGACCGAATAAATCCATATGCAACATCTTGAGAGGCTTGGAATTTGAGTTTACCAGCTTGGGCTTATAAGACGCTCAGTGTTGCTTTCCTTTTAAACATGCTGTGCAATGATCAGTGGTAACAAACTTCTTTGTTGGAATGCCTACTACATGATTTCCTACTACAAGTTTGTTCATATTCTTAAAATTGGAATGCCAAGACGTCTATGCCATAACTGGCTTTCATCATTTGATGCTTGAGCAATTAGGCAAGTTATTTCTGTTGAAGGATCTACTTGAGACATATCTAACTTGTATACATCGTGATCATGAATAGCTTTAACAATTACCCATTCCTTGCTAATCTGAAAACCTAGCTTCAAAATATAACAATAAGAGTCGGCAAATAAAGCAGAGTAAGATTTGTCATAAATTTGGGAAATACTTAAGAGATTAAAGTTCAACTGGGCACAATATTTGACTTTATCAAAGTTGATAATCCTATTTGATACTGTTCTTTCTCCCATAATCTTACCACCTGGATCACCTCCAAATGCAACATGAGTACTATCTTTCATCTTAAAATCTTGAAGTAAGGCATGGTTGCCTGTCATATGCCGGCTACACCCACTATCAACATACCAAGTGTTAATAGGTCTTCTTGGGCGTACCTGCATTTCATAGAAAATTTAAGATGAGTTATTAACCCAAGCCAAGATGGTCTTGGGCTTGCCAAACTTATCAACAATGGTAAACTGTTTAAAATGAAGCTTATTCAAATCATGCTTCTTTTGAGGTTTTAATTTCTCAATTCCTTTTCAGACAATTTTTTGATTATCTTTATTTTGCTTAATCCTCAAAGCATCATAATGTTTTCAAGATCATCATCAAGATAAGTTGAAGCATTTTCAAAAAACTTTTGCTTGCTAAACCTTCCATTGTTCATTCTTATAGAACGTGGAATGAAGTTTCCTTGTTTATACTGTTTTGATTTCATAGCATAGGACTCATCATAATGAGAATTGATTCTTCTGAGAGATATCAAGCCTAAGGAAGGTTGGTTTGGTAAACCTTGAAAACCATTATTTTGATTTCTTTGAAATCTTAGGTTAAAATATCCTTTCCTTGGCGAGTTCTTTCTAAAGTAACAATCCTCAGTGTTATGTTTTCTTTCATCACATAAGGCACAATACTTGTTGAAATAACAATCAACTGTTGAGTGATTATTCATATCACAAATATGACAGTACCTGTTAAAGAAACATTCAATAACTTTATGATTATAAATGTCACATATATCACAGTACTTTTCTTGAAATTTAAACAACTGTTTGTTAACCTTAGATGTGAAAGCCACATTTGATCCTTGTTTTGATTTATGAGTTGTAAGGTTAATCTGTTGTTTTTGATTTGTGAGTTTGTTCTTTTGAAATTTAGGTTTTGGTTTTTGATCATTAACTCTACTCCTTGACTCCTTAGATACAAATCTTTTATTAACAGCGGAAGACTTAGGACCTGAGCCTGTTTTCAGATCAGAGTTAGATTTGTTCTTTGGGTTTGATTTTATTTCAGGAATTTTGTTCATGTCAAAAATACTAGCAGACATAAACTTCACTGGATTAAGTTGATTTGTATGATTTTGAGTTTGAGAGGTTTTAGCTTTGAAAATTTTCCTTCTTTTTCTCTGATTTCTTGATTTTGATGATGTTTTGTTACTTTGGGATGTATTAGCATTTTGAGAAGACATTTATTCAGTTTCTTTATCTTTTTGTTCTTTTTGCAATTTAATAAAATCAGGATTGTTTAATCCGTAAGAACATGAATCAACAAATTTAAGATCATCTTCTTTTGTTTTCTCTTTCTTCTTTAGGTTTTATTTGTCATTAGTTTCAACAAAAAACTCATGAGATCCTTTGGGAACAAATAACTTCTTATTCTTTGGTCATGGTTTATAAGATTTAACTTTTACTGGATGACCATTTTTAATCTTTTCTGAGTCTTGTTCCTCAAATATCTCACCATTTATCTTTTCTTCCTCACTTTCTACTTTAGATTGCACATTCTTTATCTTATCTTGAAATGCTTTTAGTTTTGCTTTGTTTTTAGGTGAGTGATCATGTGTGTTAAAGTTCTCTAGTAAAGTGTTTATGATAGATTTAGGCATGGGTTCATGCATGAAACCTAGACCTGTTTTGTCTTTATCTTTCCTACCACTTACCAACTGTTCTATAATAGTTTTTGAGGTTTCAACTTTAGCAAGATCAACCTGAGTTGCAGAATGAGCTATTTTTTCTTGTCCTACATTTTTGATCATCTCTTCAAGTTGCTATTCAACAAGTTCAAGTTCTTTGAGACTTTTGTTCCATGAAGTTTGAAGAGATAAGATCTTTTCATTAGAGATTTTATGATCATTTTTCAATTTGTTATGCATTACTTCTTCTTATTTTTAGTTTATCACAGATTTCGAATGAATATGTTTTGTAATGCTCAACTTAATCAAACCATGCTTTTGTGCACATTTTTTCTCTGACTTCAATGGGAATTTCAGGATAATATGAAGATGATGTCTCAAAATCAGATGAAGAGTGTTCAGCCTTTGATTGTTCAGACTGAGCCATGAGAGCAATTTCTTCTGATCCTTCTTTTGGATCAGCTTTATCACTTTAATCATAATCTTCATCATCATTCTATGAATCACCATCTGCCTTAGGATCATTATCTTCAGACCATTCCTTATTATAAGTTTCAACAACAAGAGTTAAACTAGATATGAGATCAGCAGTGAATTGTTTAGCATATGCACTCCAGTCATAGCTATCTTTGATGCTAACAACAGGAGTTTTCTTTGCATCTTCAGTTGATTTTGATTCATCTTTCAGTTCTTGCATGGGAAGAATCTTATAAGGCTTTTGGAATGTCTACAGAGACTGTTGTTGATATCTTTGACTGCTAGAACCAGCTTGACCATTTCCTCCTTCATTTCTAGGAGCTTTACATTCTCTTGAAAAATGACCATAGCTATTGCAATTGAAACACCTAAACTTTGATTTGTCAAAGCCAACTATTTTGTTTGCACTTGGCTTGTAATTCCTGTTCATATAGGAGTGTTTCTAAGTTCTATAAGCAATCATCACCATCTGCCAGTTTAAAACCATCTCTTCCACATCATCATGATCCATCTCAAACAAATCCTGCTTAAATAAGATCAACGTGAGTTAAATGACTACCTTGATAAGCTTGAAAACTTGCCATGAAAGCAGTAAAAGTAGATTTTGACTCTTCATCTTGTAAAAGGATATTAGTGGCATCTTTAACTTTGCTAGGTTTAACAGAGTTAGAAGATGGAGTCTCAGTTTGAGGTTTAGCAGTTCGAGGTTTAGGATGAGACTGAGGTTGAGTTGTATAGATAGGAGCACTTATGAAGAAACCAACTCCAATAAACAAATTACCCTCATCTTCTGGAGTACTATCATCCTTACCAAAAATGCATTCTCCATTGTGTTAGCAGGAGACGCAACATACTTATACTAAGATGTTGATGCAGCTCTATCATTGTTTCTAGAACTTTCATCAATTTCAACCGATTCAATTTTAGTAATCAGAAGATCAAGATCCATTAGGAACTTTTTAGCATGCTTTAACAGTGTAACTATCTGTTTCCATGAAGATGGAAGAGCATTGAGAAGTCTATCATTTAAATCTTTGAGATCATTCTTGATGCCAGCAGTTAACATTTTTGTAGTAAGTTGCACAAATCTGTTCATCATCTGGTTGATTGTTTCTCCAGTGAGATCCTGAAATAACTCTAGTTTCCTCTTGAGTTTCTGCTTTTTGAGATCTTGTATCTCTTTACCACCTTCACAAATGATCTTCAATGCTTTGTACATGGTGTAACCATGTTGATAACCTTCAAGTCTAGTCAAGTCCTCCAAACGTAAACCCTTACACATCAGTGAGTAAGCTTTAATGTCGTTCTTAACTTTCTTTAAATCATCACCCTGCAGACCATCCTCAGGATAAGGTTCTTAAGAGTCTTTGGTGTAAACAAATCCTCTATCAGGACTATCTGATGTAACTGAGATATGTGGTCCTTTCTTTATTGACTTCCATAAGTTAGTATCAATAAAGTTTTCATGATGCTTTAATCTAAGACACCAATCCTTGAAATCAGCTCTATTCTTCAACTTCGGAACCCTGTTCTTAGAATATTCAGACTTATCCATTTTTGATTTTGAATTAATGAAAATAATCTGTTTTTGTTGTTTTTAGAGTTTTGAATGAAACAATGAAATGAAAATATTTTTGGATTTTAGTTTTGAAAAATTTCTAAGTGTTGAATGAAAAGTCTGAATTCTGATGCGCCTACTGCTTGTGAAACGCCTAACTTTGAACAAGAAACACATAAGGGAATGCCTTAGTTTAATTCTAAAACGTCCAACTGATGATGCACCTGAACAGTTGTCAAACTCCTGAACAATTGTCAAACGCCTGCACAGTTGTCAAGCGCTTACAAAGTTTTCAAACGCCTTCACAGTTGTCAAACGCCTGGGGTACTTGGTTAAATTTCTGAATTTTTAACCTAAAACACCCAAACAGTCTTCAAACGCCTAGAATTCTTTTAAGTTTTAGAAGTGCAAATATTCCAAGCTTCCAAGCAGTAGTAAAATTCCCAAATCTGTAATGCCTAAACAGTGCTCATATGCCTAAAAAGTTTTCAAGCGCCTAAGCACTTTAGAAAATTTCAGATTATTTTACACTTCAAGCTCCTAATTCATCATATTCATAATAACATGATCTTATCAATTTATTCAAAACTTGTTCAATTGATCTAAAAACTTCCAATTAGGTAGTATATAGACCGATTAACAATCCTCAATCATCATTTCTCTCAATTAACAACAACAATCTGTTTTGCTGATTGAATTTGAGTTCGAAGATGAAGAACAACTTTCGCACACAAATCTAATTAGAATTCATATCTGAATGGATTAAAACACCAAATTGTGATTCAATTCATGTTTCTAATGATGAAACACAACTGAACTCAACAATTAATTGATCAAAATGCTATCAATCAAAGATTCAAGTGATTCACAGAGATCAAAATGTCGATATTAAGCTCGGATCACTGAACCGAAAGCTCTGATACCATTTGATAGGTTAAAATGGATCGATTATGATGATATTGTAATGAAATGATCAATTATAAACACAAAGTAATCAAAACAAGAAAAATACTTCAAAATTCATAACTGTTTTATTGATAGTAAATGCAAATGGATATAATATGTAAGGTGAATAAAAGAAAGTTCTAACTGTTTTGAACCACTGTTTTCGAACTCCTGCAAAATAACATATAATATCTTATTTATACTAACAATGAAAACTAAGGAACATATATTTCCAAATCAGTCCCCTCATGTAACACCCGAAATTTATTAAAGAAAGAAAAGAATAAAGAAAGAAAGGAGAATTTACATAAGTGGAGGGGCTAAAGTGTACCAAAGGACAAAACTTTATTATTTTACGTTTAAAGGAGTATGGCCACCCATACATCACTTTTCTACATTACTTTTGACTGGAAAAAAGAAAGAAGAAAAGAGAAGCATAAGTTTCATCGATTTTAAAGAGAAGAAGAGGAAGAACAACTTGAAGGTGAGTTTTCATGTGATTTGTTCAGTTCTAGTTGGACTTTCAACCTTTAGACCGAGATTTATGTGTTTATGAGTGTTTGGTTGTGTGTTTTTGGTGTGTTTAGTGTTAGAACTCCTTGTGCTCTCGAGTTTGAATGACTTTTGCCCAAAGGCTACAACAGATGAGTTCTAGATCCCCGATTTTACTATTTTAAACTTGTTTTTAGGGCTAAAATGCATATACAAACGTTTCACAAATTATGTATATGAACTGTATGTTTTACCCTGTTTATACAAGTGAGTGTATGTTTGGTTATGCTTTGCTTTTGTTTCATGTTTACATGCCGGTTTTAGATGCTTAGTATGTTAGAACCGGGTTAAGGACATGTTAGAATGATGATTGGAAAAATAAAGTAAGTCGAATAGAACAACTACCCATGCACCCAATATAGTCCTCATGCGCCTAGAATTTTCCCATGCGCCTAGAATTTTCCCGTGTGCCTAAGTCCTTGCCCATGCACCTAAACCTGACCATACGCCTAAACCTGCCCGTGTGCCTAAGTGTTCATGCGCCTAAGAGCCCATATGCCTAGAATGCCCATGCGCCAAACTGACCATGCGCCTACATAGTGCCCATGCGCCTGCATAGTGCTCATACGCCTACATAGTATCCATGCGCCCAAGTTTGCTCATGCGCCTAAGTCTTACAATGCACCAAAGTACTCCTGCGCCTGCATAGTACCCATGCGCCCAACATAGTGCTTATGCGCCTAATGCCTTAGAAATTTTTCTGAAATTTTAGGAAATAGAAATTTAAAGACTAAGACCTGGGATGTTTTGGTGGTTATTATTGTTGTTATTATGCATGTTTGATGTCTGTTATGCATGTTCCATATTACGTGTTAGAGCCTAAAAGGATCATACATGCCAATTCAAGTAATGGATGATGGTTGTTCTGCTGGAATCTCCCTAAGTTCAAGAATCAATGCGGATGAAGAATCTGCATCAATAAAGAAGACAAGTGTCGGCTATCCGTATTTGTACATGTGGATGACCAAAGAATAAATGCTGACAAGTATTTGTTCTTCCGCATTGAGAAATGCGAACAGCCGAACAAGTGAGGCTAAGGATTTACTCTTCCGCATTAACTAATGCGGATGTTCAGCAACAATTACGCTAAGTGTTTGTTCATCCGCATTTCTCAATGCTGATGACCAAACACTAATGCGGTTGAAGAAAAAGAAATGATGATGAAGTTCAACTCATCCGCATTAGTCAATGAGGATGAACAAAAGAAATGCTGATGAAGACCTTTTGTACTTAGACTAGATTATGTATAGGGGTAGTTTAGTCATTTTGTAATGGCTTCATGTCAGCCTATAAACAGAACAAGCAACCTCGTATGTGAGGTGACTTAAGACCTTAGACTTTAGACTCTTACTTACAGAATATCAGAAAAACCTTAGACAATCCGAAGATCTGTCTTTTGTCCTAAGTTGTTCGGTTACTGTATATTGCTCAAACCCTAGCATTTATTGTAACTATTCAACTCAATCAATACAAAGAAGCATTTATGAGTATTTCTTGCATTTATTGTTCTGTGTTTGTATGATTCCGCCATATAATCACTGACTCAATCATCATATTTGGTCCTTGTTGTTTCATAACAACAGAGAATATCATTCTCACAACCCTGTCAATTGGTATTAGAGCTTTGGCTCTCGGTTCTTCTTCAGATCTGCTAAGATCTAAGTTGAAATCGATTGATCTAGTGATTGAGTTGCTGATAGAGTGTTCAACTACCTCTATTCAGCATACAAAGTGAATATCTGCTAAAATACCTTATCGGTCACTGTTCATTCATCATCAAACTCTAAAAACAAGATCTGTGAACAGTAAGATCAACATAAAATCATACCATAAACTAAATCAGAAACTAAACAAAAGAAGTTCTAACAACCATCTGCTATTCACTAAGCAGATCTAGAATTAGAAGATGGTTTTTAGACTTACTGGACTAGGAGGACTTAATAATCAACCTAATTAGTACTTAAATAAGTTAAAAACAACTTATAACATGCATTCACATAATTTCTATGAATTTGTCATACTCCTAAACCTCCTATGCTTAAACACAAATTTGAGTTTAAGCAATGGAAGATTAGGTTTATGAATTACATTACATGTGTAGATCCGGACTATTGGATTTCCATATGCAAAGGGCCTCACATTCCTGTAACACTTTCTGCTGATCAGGCTGCTCTATATAAAACCACAAGAATACCCTTAGAGGATCTTACTCTTGATGATGATGATTACAAAAAGATAAAAATTGATCTCAAAGCTTATTCCAAATTCTGACTCAAGCACTGAAAATGGATGTGCTGAAAAGGCTTGAGAAGTATGGAACTGCTAAAGCTGTTT